>JABFEB020000036.1:13416508-13430820 GCA_019775895.2 Stomatorhinus ivindoensis | reverse complement strand
AGATGACTCCCATCCTGCAGGAATCCCACGGGAATCCCGTGACCCGTGGGATTCCCGAAAAAATGTCAGCCTCTAGTACGAACACCTCACTCACATCCATGTGTTTCTCAATTTTCAACCCTCTACCACAGTGTTTGCCAATCTGGTCCTCGGGGACATTCATATAGTCCATGTTTTTGCTCCCTCCCAGCTCTTGGTAGGGCAAAAATGTGGACTGTTTGGCAGGGAAATGGGAGGAAGTGATATGTGGACTGTTTGTGAGTCCCCAAGGGTCAGGTGGAGAAACTCTGTGTCCCTGGATCGAATGCGTTAAGGGCCACAGCACAAGGAAACCTTCTATTCCACTGAATTTATTGTAATTACTTCTACTCACTGCAGTTTGTTTCATATTCAATTAATTATTTATTTTCTTTTAAATTGGCATGTTAAAGCGGCTGGTATAGTGTGGTAAAATTTATTTTGCATGTAGATCCACTAACCAAACAAAACAAAGCCATTGACTTAATGTCATGATTTTGCTCCCTGGTTAATGCTAAATCTTGTATAAACTGAGTCATCAGTTCTTCTGTCCATATCTAGACGGAGGAAACAGGAAATAGAAAATGAAATCCTGCAGCTCGTGAATAGTCCACAGCATAATCAAGCAGGAAAATCTTGCTTTTCAGGGTCTCAGTCAGTCCTCCTGACCAGTAGGAAGCACTAGAATCAATGCAGTGCATAACATCACCAAATACTTACATTCCAAGCTTGTCGTTCCTGTTTCCCATTTTAGGGGGCAGTTGTCTTCCTGACCAACAATCAATCAAATAAACGATCTCAGCCCTATTGTTACCCAAGTTTTCCATGGCGCCGCATTACCATCGGCTCCCAGTCCCATCCGTCTTTCAGCTGCCAGCTATCTCCTCAGTCTGCCGTCTCTCGCGTCGTGCCGCTGCCATGATTCAAAATGGCCGCATCCCTTTTAAAGCTAGCCGAGTCATTATTTGATTTGGTGCAGCTCCTTGTCGAGACATCATATCTTTATTACTTGCCAGATCCTCCAGGAGTGACCAGCCATGCTGGGGTTTGGCCACAGCCTGACGGAGCCGGTCTCTGCCGACGCTGCAGATTAGCTCGCTGCTTTGAAGCCCTTTTCTCCTTTCATTTCCTCTTCTTCTACTTACTGATTCTTTTCTGACATTATGGATGCAAGCCTGCATATGCATGCCCAGCCTGGGACTGGCCATATACATACATGTATATATGTTTGCTTTGGACATCCTTTGCTCTGCACTTGAAAAAATTTAATCAGCTTAGTTGCTGTAGAAAACTTTTTTAAAACTTGAATGTTGCAGTTTTTTTCCTACGGTTAACTTTGCTCTTAAACACCTTTTTAACCTTTCTTATTAACGCCTACATGCCATTTGATATCTGCCTTATACATATGCATGGATCCTGTGGGAAGCATCACTGTTTAACAGACACTGTGCCGTCTTCCCTGCCTTCTTGGCCTCGTCATCCATCGCCGATAAGCAGTCAAGCTGAATTTTGGTTTCACTTCTTCCCTCCTCCACTGCACGTTTACGGCTCTGCCCATTGGCTACAGGTGTTGTGCGTTTCCTAGCGATATTTCTAAGCCTCGCTGGCACTGAAGGAGAAACACATTAAGCCAGACAGGAGGTCTGCACACAAGAAGGCTGCTGGACTTTCATTGGGGGCTTTTATTGGAAATGGACAAGGGAGAGACGCACGCACCGGTATCCCTGCCGTCGTGCATGCAGGTCCCCAGCTTCCTGCCTCGTAAGAGGAGCTCGTAATATTGTGGTGAAATACAGGGTCCTCCCTGGAGGAGTGCCCATCAACGCCGTGTACTTATTGTAGGGAGGTCTCAGCTCCTGTCACGGCCGCATCTGCTTTATATCCCTGCGGCAAATCGGCCCCCAGTGTGCCGTGCGGGTCAGGTGACCGGGTTCCTCTCCCTCCAGTCGCCCTGCAGCACTGTCTCCCGATGATGCCTCCGGGGTTGTGGAGGGAAGCGAGCGAGTCGCCTGTGGTGTCACTGAATCCTGTGAAGTGATGGGAAAGGGGGCTGTCGACAGCCCACACGCTGGGGGAGGCGTACTCTGGCCCACACCTCTCTTAAGGAGACGACCTATGATGTGGTTAATTAGCCAGGAAAATGTGGGCTGCAGCTTTAGAGAGTGCTGGTTCAGGTCCTGTGAGGGACCGTGCTGTAATACTCTTGATTAAGGTACCTGAGTTGGTCCAGTACAGAATCGAGCTGTATAAATTGGATAAAATTGCAGCTCACTTTAGGGACACGTTGGCTAAGCAATGAAGTAAAAGCAGGATGTACCACAGAAGGCTGGTTGGGTAAATTAGAAATCATCATAACAGAAATATTAATATGATGGGCTAAAGCTTATAGGTGCTCTAGAGCTGTTATTGTGACCTGGAAGAATCTATGAAGAATCTACGAAGAATCTTTGAAGAATCTATGAAGAATCTACGAAGAATCTATGAAGTAAGGCCTCCAGGGTTGTGGCATCTGGATTCTTTTCAAGTTCCCCACTATCTTCCCAAAGTCCAAAGTAATTTAGGTGAATTTGTATCTTTAAATTACCCTCAGTGTGTGAATAGGTGTCTAGTGATGGACTGGTTGTCCTCAGTCTTGTTCCTTGTGCTGCCAGGCTCACTGGATACACAGTTGACGTAGATGGATGGATGGATGGATGGAGGCTACGTTCGCCTGTCCTGGGCATGGAAGCCCATCCCATTGATGCCTAAGAGTGCCCTCCTCTGGATTAACGTTTATTCCACATTTAACTCGGCCTCTTACATGGGGGACAGATGTATTTATTTTCTAGGCCTGAATTCCACAATGACTGGCGGTAATGAATGGAGACATAAGACCCATATAAGCCAGACGCAGTGCGGCGTCTTGGCCGGAGTAAAATCCTGACGGGCGAAAGCCATTAGTGGAGGAGCAGGGAAAGGAATGAGGTTTGGGGGGGAGGGGGGGACGAGATGAAGCTGAGGCAGGTGGGGTGTGTCATGCTGGCTGCTGACAAACCGTTGGTGACACGGTCATTGCTGGGATGGGCCTGTGCTTGCCGCGTCGTCCGGTAAGGTGCTGCATAACGACAGACACGATTTCCCTGACAGAGACATGCCACGCGTAAGTTTTGCCATCTATAGCTGAGATGGTAGGCCCGCGCTTCTGATGAATTGCCGTGTTAGCTTGGAAGCTTATTCCTATCTGTTATTTATTTGGAGGCTGTCTTGAACAACACCATAAAATGGTAAGACAGCTACGTGTATCTTTTTTCCATTCGTCTAACCCTTTTCCGTGCCACCTGTCCAGCCGCACGGCTCGACCTCTCCTTGTTTTTCGACTGGAAACCACATCAGCTGTGGGACACCCACACAAACACGGGAAGAACATGCTAACCTCAAACACGGCTGAGAGGCTTCAGAATCCAGAGAGTTACGTTATGTTACGCACAGGTAGCCTATGAAGAACAGCAAACCTCACTGACTAAATACGTTGTAAAACCTTCCGCGAACCATCTGTGGACGCCATGTTTGACGTGATTTTCGTGTGCTTACATGTGGTAGTTTATAAGTTTCTCACAGTAAGACATTAGCAACATTAAATAAAGTATTAATAAAGTTCTGTACTCTCTTGAATGAAAGGCATTCGGACGTTTTCAACTAATTCTCAAAAGCAATGAAAAAATGCATCAAGGGATGACAGAACAATGAAAGGCATTTTTTTATACCTATCAAAGGATGAACAATGAAAAAACATATTATTTCACATTATACATTTTTCTTCCAGGCCGTGGTAAACTGTGGATAACTAAAACCACAGATACGGAAGGAATATTGTATAGTAGACATGTGCTCTTAAATTATGGGCATACTGAATTATTGTTTAGTCCATGAAGAACCCAGCATATTTCGTGTTGTGTATTCACTTGTCCCTGGTTCATATACTAGTGCATTAAATTACCTACACTAAAATTACTATGTACTTTTCCTTGATTAAAGCTAAATGTCACGATGATCAGAGGAAATGTGCGGATAAATCCTTTTTACAGGCATTTCCCCTGTGACTGCTCGCCCAAACACACTTCTGTGTATATACTTCTGTATGGAGCTAACACTGCCCAGCAATTAGCACTGTAGCCTCACACCTCCACAGTTGTGAGTTTTATTCCTGTCTCCAGGCATGCGTGTGTTGGGTTTGAATGTTCTCTCCATGTCTGACCTTATTTCCTACTGCAGTCCAAAGACATGAGTTTTAAGTGAATTGGCGCCTTTAAATTAGCCATAATGTGTCTGTGTGTGTCCAGTAATGGTCTGGTGTCCCCTCAGTGTACCCTGCCTTATGCCCTATGAGATAGGCCCTAACCTTATCACACCATATTAGCTGTCAGGGGAAAAGGATGGATATGTGCAGAATATGTAATGTTACACAGGGCTGGGCTGAAAATGCCATTTCCTTTCTCCGCTGGTGCTGCCAATTATGAAGTATTTTCCTAATGAGACGGCCTGAAATCGCAGTCAGCTGCGTTACGGACTGAGAGAGCGTAGCAGAGACGAGGGAAGCAGTGCTGTTCCTCTTCAGAGAGGTTCGCAGTCAGTGCCGTTCTCCCGCGATTTGGCCTGTTTACGGGCGCGTCTACACCTGTATATCTGCGGAAGGTAGCAGCCTCTGGGAGAGAAATCTGCCGCATGCATTCACATTCAGAGGACAGCGGGCTAGCGTGGCGTTTCCCCGCTTTGAATCTTAGTACTGCAGCTAAAGTGGAGAAATAACCTGTAGGAAGAACATGGCACTGCAAGGTGACTCACCTCTTTCGGTCTTTTGCATGCCGTGACAGATCCTGAGAAGTAATGTTCACGGCCTTCTTTTAATCACAGAACACTAGTCTGTTTAAATGAAATCCTGGCGATAATGCAGCCGTCGGGCAAAGGTTTTATCGGTTTATTTTTTATTTCCACTTGCATGATGCGACTCAAAATTAATTCCCAGTCTTTGCTACGGATTGACAATCATTTACGATGGTGAGATACATATGTGTGTGTGTAAGTGTGTGTACAGTAAGTGTGTGTGAGTGCGTATAGATATATATATATTCTTTTCTTCAGTTTAATTTGTAAACTATATGGTCCTCTTAAATCACCTCCAAGGAGCTTACAGATCGTGTTTTGGGGTTGAAGCTGTTGTGACCTTGGTGGAAGGGACATGTTCTCATAACTAGTTATCAGGGAATATTTAAAATAAATATGGATAAAAATGGAACATATAAATTGAATAGCAGTCAGTTTACTCAAAGGAATTTAGATAGGATTCTCAGCCGTTTATTTTTCATTCATATAATATTTTCTGCACATTTATGAGATTAAGGATGTCAGCAGCTGACTGTCAAAATATGAAATATTCTGATTTTACGTTGCCCTTTGATTGACTGCCATCATATTGCGTCTACCGCCTGATGCCCGGTGCTTCTTAGGGTTCCATCCATACTCAGCATGAACTCGAACTGGATAAGCAGTTATGGAAGATGGATGGATATAAAATTAAAAATATATAGCTGTGAAGTGGAACAAGCAGCTGGAATGAGGCACGTTTCCTGCACTGTGAGGGAGCGTCAGGACGTGTCCCTGTGGGCCATCATTGCTGAGGACCCGAGCGGCTGGACCAGGCCGAGGGAAAGCCCAAGTGACGCCTGGCTACAGCGGATGGATGGCGATTTCCGGGGGGTGGGACTGGATCGGGTGTCAGCCGGGGGGGTTGCCAACTGGGATCCAGAGGTGTTTCGTCATGTCGTGGGTATGGCAATGCATTGGAGCAGTCCTGGCCCCCCAACCTGACCTGACCTGTGTGTGTTAATAATCAGTAATGTTGATCAGTATTGTCTTATGAAGCTGTTAGGATTTGATAGTAGCTAAATCTATTTTTTTTATATAGCAGGTCAACAGTCCAGCTCATGGTTCCTATTGCAAAAGGCTCCCAGGTTCTGTTGTGTGAAGGAGGTTGTCTAACTGGGTACTAGTGTACCTTCACAATGGATGCAAACAGAACATCGATTCAGAGACTGGTAACGTCCATGACTGCCCTGAAAATGGCCTCACGACTTAATTTATTTACCTGTTGATTTATTTATTTATAGTGACGGCAGCAAACCTTCGACTGTGAGTTGACAGGTGCCACGAGGTCCTCTAAAAGCGGGAGGAATAGTGGCACTTCCGACGGGGAGCGGGCAGAGGACGGGGAGGTAGCAGAAGGTGGCAGGCGTAGTTCTCGATGGCTTTCAACCTTGGGAGAAGTCAGACTGCAGAAGGACGGGATGTCTCTCCCTCTTACACGCGGCACCATGATGCCTGGAGTTATGAGGTGTCCGGTCTAATCACCATCACGGTGCGGGTGACGCGGGGGAACGACCCGAACGGCAGCTCAGTGTCACCCAGTGTTGCTCCGAGGGCAAACACAGCACGCAGGCTTCCCTTTGGCTTTTGTTCTCCTTTAAGGGGAGCCTCCGAGCGTCTCATTAAAACCAGTGTGTGCTCCTGAATGGCTGAATGAACTAATGAATGGACGGCGGCTGGGAATGGTGTAAACATCTACGGGATTGCCAGGATCCTGTCATTCAGCCCGTTTCACCCGAACACGAGCCCCGTGAAATGTCTATTTCACTCAATAATGAACAACAATTATTCAGTTTGGCAAGGAGCCAAATTTGACAGAAATTTTTCGT
The DNA here is from genome assembly GCA_019775895.2 of Stomatorhinus ivindoensis. Taxonomy (NCBI): domain Eukaryota; kingdom Metazoa; phylum Chordata; class Actinopteri; order Osteoglossiformes; family Mormyridae; genus Stomatorhinus; species Stomatorhinus ivindoensis. The sequence goes on along the minus strand of JABFEB020000036.1, from coordinate 13,424,074 downwards.
TTATGATGCTCCGAGGTGCAATGTTTCTTGTGTTTCTAGATGTCGTTACACTGCTACTTAATTATTAAACCCGTTCAGCTTCTTTGATGTTGTGTATCCAGGGATGGTAAGGCAGGTATTGCTCAGAATTTGAATGCTATCCCTGCAGAAACTGTTTTCTCAAGTGACAGGTCTCTATTAACAATATATGTCCGAATGACTAATACACTTCATCAGTGAAAGTGTTTGAAACTTTCCACAAGTGCTGTTTATGGATTTGCACCGGCTACAGAATGTCCCCAGGCAGTTACTGTACAGTTATTTATAATCACATATTCTTGCTATCAAATTTGCGAAGTGGTACCGTCGCTTTGCATATCTCTGTAGGCTGTGTAGTGAAGAGAATGACTGGATCCAAGTGCAGGGCAAGACCATTTCAATGGCACAATCATAGTACAAAATCCATGAAACTAGGGTCAAAACCAGGTAGCCCAACAAAATTCGAGTCAAACTCCAAACAGGCAGGCGAAATAGGGTAAACAAAATTTACATCACAATCTGTAAACAGAAAGGAGTCAGAGGACAGGAGGTGGAGCAAATCCGGGAGCACTCAGTAATGTCACAGGGTTGTCAACTGGCTGGCCTCACATTGTCAGTTCGAGATAGGTCTGCACACACATGCATACACATCTACATGTATGTGACAGTTTTATTACCTTGTAAATAGTCTGTCTGGGTTTATAAACTACCCCAATGCTTTTGATGTAAAATGGAATAATATAGATTTTCCGAAAGATTTCTTGCGTGACCTTGAGGGTCAGAAAGCGTGAGTGTCACGCCAGATGCGTGCGTGTTTGGCATCCCTGATGTCAATGATCTCACCTTGCAAAGTTCAAAGACAGGAAGAGGGTGGTGCACGTTTGGTATTTTAAAACACTGCTGCATGTACGTATATGGTTTTCCTTGACAAAACACATCTCAAAACACTCCATGATAGTGAGTGAGATTCTATCATATGATTAAAATGACAACATAACAATACTGGTTTGGAGGTCCACCAAACAAAATATTATATATCGTATTTATATATCATATTATATATCATATTTATGACATTTCATTACTCCATGTTCCGCTGTCATAATTCTGTAGATTTCCATGGAAAGCTGAGCTCAGTGGTACCATGGCTGCAGGTTTGGGGACACTAATCTCCACCCGTCCTCGCAAAGTTCTCGGGTCTCCAAACGATGCGTTTAGGTGAATTGGTACCTGTTAAACGTCCATGGTGTGGAAGTTGCTATTTGCTTGCTGACATCGGCTCCAGGCTCACCGGAACCCCCCTATGAGATCCAGCTGATTGTGCAAGATGGATGGGAAGGTATAATGTTGATTTTTTTAACATCAACTGATTACCGTGACCATTATTGTCTTACTGGCTTCCTTTGGGGTTGAGATGAGTGAGCATTATTTGCAAAGTATGCTGACTTTAAAGAAATGTTGCCGCGGATGTTTGTGCGGCATCTTGCTGATTACTCGATTAAGATATTCCCCTCCTGCCCTCATTACCAGGTCAAACCAATCCTTAGTCTCCCCATGACGCCTAGCACATTGTGTCTGGGATGCGTTTCTCACCTCAGAAATAATTCAGGCTTTCGCATCGACTAACTGCCACAGGCTGAAGACCCGCAGCCCAGGCCCTCGGTGCACCTTGCATGTCAATACGAGTAATTAGGATTCCACGGTTCTGGAACCTCTGTTGCTAAGACCACAGAAAGTCTGATCCAAGGCATGAAATTGTTTGAGCTTCCTGACCAGTTTTGTGGACTGCCTAGATATATTGTGTTTGTTTTTTTGTTAATCTATTCTTATGGTCCCATACTTGCCTTTAAAATATGTTGAAGGTCAGTCTGGTGGCTGACTTTTGTTCAGGTACTTCTTGCTTTGATTGAACATTATATAATATAGACATATAATTGAACATTATATATGCTATAACTCTTGTGTATTCTTTCCAGTTTTTCAACATACAAATGTACGGTTACTATTTTTAAAATCTAGTTGTAGTTTTATGTATTAGATTTTTATTTATACAAATAAGCAGAATGGTTGGTTTTAGGGAACAGCATATCTGATAATGGTGATAAAAATATATAGTATATTGATTCTTTTGATAGTCTGCTCCATTCAAAATATAATGACATTAATGCATATATTTTTCTAGAGAATATTTGAATAATTCCTAGGATATTTGTTTCCTTCTCCCATGTCACAAACTTTAGCGCAAATTATTTGCAGGAATTGTATCACAAATAATGGAAAATAGTAATAAGAACAAATGATATTGAAAGCACGTATGTAAAGTCCTTTGTGGACAAAAAGCAAAACAAACACCAGCCAACAGATTTGTTGAAAAAGAAATAATCAGTAACTAATTAGTGTGAATAGCCCTGCCAACTGTGGTGTTTCCTACCATTTAAATTGCATTGAAACCACAAGTGTTTATTTTTTATGGCTAATTTTAAAATGCCTCCTCCCAGCCAGAAAACCACTCACACAGTACCAAACAGTCCCTTCATATATACCACACATTACTTCTCTAATTTGCTTATTAATACTCTGTTGTTTTTTCCCTGTTCAGATATTCTTCAGCATATATACTGTTGTAAAAATGTTCAAATATTTACATTTATTTGCTATCTGTATTGGAATGTATTTAGATACTTAATCTGAGTTCCTGGGTAAACCTGAGCTGTAAATAAAACAAGAGAGTGTGGTTTATTTATTCACTGTTTAATGAATAATAGCCTAATTACTATGTGTCCCTAAAGATTAAAAAACATTTTTTACTTTTGTCACTGTACACCTGAATGAAAAATGCTTGTGACCTGACCCCACCCATCATGCTGGGAGGAAGGGCGCGCTTTATCTAGGCTGGAGAGAAGGTCGTTGCAAATTCTATGACAGACTTTGGAACTGGAAAAACGTTCCACATTACGATTATCCATCCATCTGTTTTCCACAAGCGTTTATCCGGTGCAGGGTCACAGAGAGTCGGGGGGCTGTTCTGGGAGACAGGGGGCTGTTCTGGGAGACCGTGGGCCTTCCCAGGCATCTACTGCTTGATTCAGATAATACATGGACTCCAACTGCACCCACATGTTCAGAAGGACATACTCTATCCTCACACTCCCCTCTGATGTCATAGCGGCAAAGGCGGATCTGTGCATGTAGTACACGAAAAGATTGGCCAGTGATCTGTGCGACTTACCCATGTTAGGCACCGTATAGTAGGTTAAACATTAGCGTATGGTTCGCTAGTTGCGATATGGGGCTTCAGCACCTAGTGAGAACTAATAAAGTAACCAATGGGAAGCGGGCTAATCCATTCAGCAACTGATGGGGGGGCACTAACCCCTCCCACTGTGCATTTGGAAGCCTCATTTCCCCGGTTGGTGCTTATGACTACCTCCAGCAATGGTTATCACTAAATGTGATCTATACTGTGTGAGCCATAAAGCAAACATTTTCAAACAATTATTTGCCCACAAAATGATTTTTGTTTAGTGGTGTCAGGCCATGTGACATTTATGAGTTTCCTTTAAAGAGTAATGCTGACCTGTCAAATAGTGATGCTTCTAAAAAATCAATAGTATGAGAGAAATTCCATAATTTCCTCCAAAGATGCATTTCATCTACACAGATTTTATTTGTACTACTGCGTTATTTTTCGGGTCAGATATGTTGAAAGAGATCTACTGAACAAAAATATTAGGCAATTTCCAGTCTTTTCATTACATTACTGTATTGTGAATTAGTCAGTTGTATAATTTTTGATTTGGTTCCATCAGATTGGCTTGAAACACGTTTCAGAGGAGCGTGTGGGTGAAAACACAATTTGAAACTGGCTTTTATCCTCAAAACACACAGCTAAGCACTATGATTAGGGTCTTTTTGTCAGTTAGTTCAAAGCAGCCGACGCTGAAATAGATTAACATTTCATGGTTAACTTGTTTAAAGCTTTATAAATGTTTAAAAGTATCAGTGTTTTACCATTTCGGATTTCATGAAGAGATCTTTAAGTAGCTCATGTACCTGTTTATTGACATATTTAAAATCTAATCCAGTGACACTTTACTTACGGCCACATTTTTTGTTATTTATTAACACATTCTTAACAAGAAATAATGCATTCATAAAGCATTATAAGCATGGCTATAAATATTTATCAAAAGGCATAACACATTTTAGGCATGTGTATTACTGTATGTATTATGAATGCCTTATGAAGCTCTCATCTATAATGTACTATAGATACATTTATAATGCATTATAATGGCTTATAAAGATCATTATAATGCATGATGAAAGTATCTGTAATGTATTATACATGAGTGCTCTAAGTAAAGTGCTAACGAAATTCATTTCTAGGCCTCATGGCTAATGAAAAATATCTCAAAACATGCATGCATTTTGTTTATCTACAGTGCCATCATTTGTCTAGTCTATAATAACTTTGATAATGTGCCAGTTTGAGGTCATTTACTTTTCAAGTTTCAAGTTTCAAGTATTACAGTTTTTGTACTTTTGAAAATTTATAAAAAAATAATAACAATGATAATAATCAGCTAAAACAATAGGTTTTATAATATCAATATTAATAAAACACACTGCCATGGCATGCCTGATTTTTACAAGCCAAAGAAATTGATTTTATCTTGATTTGTTCAAACCCACTCGGAAAAAGCATTCACATGCAGTCTGGTTTATGCGTTTCAGTTCAGAGCTGCGGGTCAGTGTTTTATTTAAAATACGCTCACGGTATTTGGGTTGATGTATGCAGTACTCTGCTACGAATTCATATGAAGGCTGGAGTCAAGTTAGGTTGCTGGGCCAGCCTGCTAGTCTCGTCTGCAGCTTTGATGATGTTGGTTACGATGTGGTGGGGGGGTGAGCACGATTTTTTCATTAAAAAGCCAGTGGGGTTTGTGTGTTTGAAATTACAATACGTCAGACAGATGCACTTATCTGTTTTTTATTACCGCATACCCAGGATGAAGACAGGGGCAGGGTTAGGCCACACTCTTACCCAATGAGCCACAGCACCTGCTAGGGACTATAAACATTATCCACATTTAGCACTGAATGCATTGCTCCACGTTATAAACAGGGCTTCATGAACTTGTGGACCGAAGATAAAAGTGAATTTACAGCAAAGCATCTTAGTGTTTCCTCACTGGAGAAAACCTCAACTTCGTCATTGCAGAAATTCACATTCTTGCTGTTACTTTGCAAAAATAAGTTCAGAGTTGCCAGAGAGGCTCATTTCGACGATTCAGGTTAGTCGTCCTGCTCTGGACAGCTTGCTGTGTGTCATTTTGGGAATCAGTAGCTCCATTTATTTTCCAGCTGCTTGTGAAAGACCCAGTCTGGAATTAGAAATCACAGCATCCAGTTTCTTCCGGCTTTCGGATTAGATCGTTACCACCGAAGGACATGTGACGGGCATTTCTGTTTTGGTATGCGGGACTTATTTTTCGCAGCGGCGGGTGTTTATTTTTCTGGAGCCCCTTTCATAAAGTCACTTCGGTGCCCACAGTTACCCCCCAGCGCAGTAACTGTTTGTGGCCAAAAGGGAGCAGCCACTCCTTAGAGGCGTGGCTTGAGCGGTGGTTTTTTATTCACGTGTGTATTTATCAGTTCTGCTTAAAGCACACATAGGGAACGACACGCACGCAGATGGACGTAGACACGTTTACACAGAGGGATCTGCAGGTTTCATCTGAAATCTCTTTTTTGGGCCACCCTGAGCAGAGGTCATGGGCCGCCCCCGTGGCCTGACATTTGTCCCCCCGTCTGGTCACCGCCATGAGGACATTCTCCCGGCGTCTGCTCGCGGGCCACCCTGCCATCTGCTTCCCAGGTCCCCCGTGGGGCCTCGGTGACGGTCACCTCCGGCTCAGCCATCTCGCCGCACCTGGCCCAGGCAGGACCCGCGGTGCTCATGTTCGGGAAAAACGCCTCTTAGGCTGCACTGGCACCGAGTCCGTTTCCTCTGACGTTCCCTCCCTCCCCAACACAAACGTTTGGGTGGATCTTATCCCACATGCCCGTATTGACAGAGCCCCTGCCTAGTTGGGAGAAAATGGCCATGTGGACAACAGCAGACCAATATGTTTTCTGCTGGGACACTCAGAAGGACAGTATGAATGACGCAAACAAACAGGACTGAACAAGATGGGAGGACACAAACACACATACATACGTGTGTGTAGATATTTATTTATTTATTTATTACACAGGGTGACACTTTAGTAAGATGTACACATCTCTCCCAGGAAGAGTTTCAATTCAAATGGTTTAGTACTATGACATCACACCCTGAAGGATATGGGTTTGAGTTCCTCCCCCTTTGCGTACGGAGTTTGCATGTTCTCCCTATCTTTAAATCGTTTTCCTCCAATGGTACAAAAACATGTGGTTAAAGTGAACTAGTGCCTCTAATTTACTGCCTCCCTGTCCTGTGCATCCTGGGATAGGTTCCAATCCCGCTTACTACATCAGTCGCACAAGCAGATGATTTCTATATTTCGTGAGCAGCAATAAGTTGGCCAGAGGAGACATGTATAATTCAGCAGGTGTGTTTGTACTTGGAAGGGCACTGACTGTGATCCCAGCCATGCAGACCCGGTCCACACAGCCCGCCCCGCGCCTGCCCAGGTCCCCAATATCCACAGAGCCGTTTTCACGTTTTTCCCTCTTTAGCTATGATGGCATCCTTATTCCCCTTCTAATAGGGGGGGAATTTAGTGTGTTATCAGACGGTGCTCTACAGAAACCTTCCAGAACATGTCTCTTTGAAGAGCCCTTTAAAATTTCCGCCACGTTTCACTCCATCCATACCCATTTCTGAGTTGTTTGAAGTATCTAAGTGCCGCCCTCCCCCCTGCCCCATAACCAGCGGCAGCCTCTTTAGCGCCCGCGTCCATATTCACCCTAACCTTACTGTCATGGAGCGGGAACAGCACGCCACCTGCAGACACACGCAGGACATGAACGCCAGGCCCATCCAATTGTCCTGCCATCCGTAAGAACTTTTCAGTTCATCGGGCAAATCCGTCAAATGACCGATAATATGATGCCTCTATGCTAAGGAAAGCAATGTACATTGTTTACACTGTCTACACTGACTGTGTGTGGGGGAGGGGGGGCTCATCACAGACCCCCCCAACTCTCCTGCCCTACACGTTCACTGTAAAGTACATAAGAATGGCAATGGAAAGAGGGCCTTGATGTCTGCACCACCTCCATGGAGCATAAAATGCATGATGAGCATTTTAAAAACACTGACCGATGAAGAGTGATAAAGCCATTAAGCTGGGTGCCTGCCCCCCCCCCCTCCCCCCAGGGGCAGTCCAACCCTCCTGTCAGCTCCCTTTTGGTTTTCTGTCTCTTGCCACCCCTCGCTGTTCTTGGCGATGGAAGCAGGTCCTGTTTACATTGACTGGGCGCCTCCATATTGCCTTGTTTGTCTCCGCTGTTCTGAGAAGCTGAGCGACAACAAGGGATGGAAGGCGCCAAGTGAGTCCT
>JABFEB020000036.1:13383008-13395136 GCA_019775895.2 Stomatorhinus ivindoensis | reverse complement strand
AAAATTACACCTAATTACACAGGATCTGTGAATGCAATCGAAAATCTGCTATCTATCTATGCTATCTATCTATCTATATCTATCTATATCTATCTATCTATCTATCTATATCTATCTATCTATCTATATCTATCTATCTATATCTATATCTATCTATCTATATCTATCTATCTATATCTATCTATCTATCTATCTATCTATATCTATATCTATCTATCGTCTTTTTTGTGCTACATGTGCCACACACTGCATTGCTAAAGGAAGCATTATGTTACTCCAGGGCCATTTCCTGCCAGCACTACTGTGCATCAAAGATTCCCGCTCCAAATCCGCAGCAGATGAGACCATGATAATGTTTGAATTCCACTTTACAATGTACAGAAACATCATCTCAGGCGGGTTGTGCCACATCCAATTTGTCAGCTTAATCAGTCCGATTAGTTACAGTATGGGGTGAAACTGTGCAGGTACCTTCAGTGAGTTTACATTTTTAAACAGGTTTAATTATCCCACTTAGAATCCAATTAATAATAGGAACATAAGCTGCATACACTTTGAGGACCGGCACCTCAATGTCCTTTAATTTATAGCTTTTTCTGGTGGCAAAAAATAAAATGTCTAAAGGAAACATCAGAGAACATCTTAAATGCTTTACGCTGTGAAATGTAATAACATAAATCTGTACCTGGGCTATTTTATGCGTCTAACTGGATCTTTTGTTGTTGCAGGTGAGTTTAACGGAGGGGGGATTCGTAACGCCCTGGTGTCTTTCCTGGTGTGGTATGTTAATCGATACAATTCTCCTTGTACACTTTGCTATGTTTCCTGCCTGTTTACTCCCAGGTGGAAACTAAACAAACTGAAGAGTTTTGTTCTGTTTTGTCAAATGGATAGACATCTCATCGGCGCTTGCGATGATACACAAGCTCGCGTTTTGTCTAAATGATTAAATGTTAGTATAAACTTTGCATTATTTGGTTTAAAGCATAATAAATCCAATGATCAGGAGATTAGGAGGAATGCATTAATCACGCACAACTCCGATCGATTTGTAAATTAACATGAAAAGGTATTTGCCAGATCTGTTATCTGTTTCTCACCGTCTTTGTATATTTTTCACACAGAATTTCATTAGATCAGCGTTTAGCTAGACTGCGATTGTACAGGGAGTGAGAGAGAAAGTTTTTGGTGTGTTAGATAATCAAACTACAGGCTTGCATTTACATTGTCTCAGTACATGATTTGAATTTTGTCACTGATGTCACTCAGTTTGCATTTGGTATTTGGAAAATATAATGGTAGGCCTATCTGTCATAAATTAAACAATCAAAGTGGTGTCGTCACTGAGCAGAGATCACTTTGCCTGTGTGTATTACCCAAATCACCTGGGACTACGTTGTGGAAAGGCTGTGTGATTCCATTGCAGCAGCCAGCTGTCCCTACTCACCGATAGGTCATGTGACCAGGTGGCTGATTTTCAGAGATAGCTTTTGTCGAAGATGACAGTTGGTTTGCGTGCAGTTTAAAAGAGCAGCACTTCACCAAACATCTCAGAAGTACAGTATCCGAGGTGAAATGGAATCACATCTGAATAAGGAGCTCGCAAATGTCAACAAAATAAAAGTCAGTGGTGACATTTAATACGTATGGCCTGTGGGACAGGGGGGTGTTATATCTGATGTTTGTACTGATAAAAGATGTCCTTACGGATACGGATTGGGGCTTGGCTGCCGCGGAGACGCTTTTTACGACGCCGTTCTGCGGAATGCAGATTCAGTTCTGACCCGGCACGTTTGATCCCCGGGTAAATCATATCGAATGATTCAGAAGGGGGAGTACTGCTTTCCCGTGGAGCTGGCGGTGAGCCCCTCCCATGCAGAAATCGAGTCACTCGGTGAGGGTAACCATTCGGATGAGTCTCGTAATAATGCAGACTTATGAGGCAAGAGTGTTTTTTTTCCCATGTGCAGCTGAATGTCACGGACATGTTGTAGGGGGTGCAGGGTGGGGCTATGGCGCCGCGCGAGTCCGTGAGGCGTGACCATGCCCCCCCCCCCAACCCACCGCTTGCGGGGGCAGATTGATGGCGGCGGACCCAGGTACGGCACGAGGGCGGTGAAGTGTGGCCCACCTCATCCCTGTCATTTTGATCGAGTGAATATGTTGAGAGAGATAATGGATACTTTCTATTCACTGAAGGCCTGAATAAAGGAAGTCTTCCCGCTCATTCATCAGCATTGATTACTACAGAGCCCATCTCTTTTGGGGGNNNNTTTGGGGGGGGGGGGGGGGGGCGATGGGGCAGCGGGGAGTCTCAAGAGCACAGCTCAGGGCCTCCGCCGCACTGCATGGAGCCAATCAAAGGAGCAACAGAAGATATAAGCCTCAAAGGAAGCCCATTCCTCAAATTCAGTCACCCTCAAGCTGATCCTGAGACACGGGCCCATCCAGCCCCCATTTCCCTTCTGCCCCGACACCTACGCAGCTGATTTCAGTCGGCAGAGAGCTATAGAGCCCCTGATTACCTGTCCGGGGCAAGCTGCTGGTGGAAACTAGCTCTTTAACAGAGGACCTGTGTGCAGCTATGCACTGAGGGGGGTGGCTGCATCACATCCAGGTATAATTACCGCCCATGGCTGCTGTGAGCTGACAGAGCTGATTGGCTGACAGCATACAAGTGCCATTATTTGTTAAATAATGCACAGAAAATGGTGGTGGCTTCAAGCATCCTTGCTTGGAGTGAACTTCTGTCATTTATCGCTTGCTTCCTGGTGACCTGGTGTTCCCATCTGTCTGTGCTCCTTTGCCACTGAGGCATTTAAGGTCACGATGAGTCTCATCCCAAAATGCCCCCCCTTGCCGTTTTAATTATGCTTGTTTTTTTGCCTATAATCACGGGTGAAGGACGTCTGATCAGCAGGCACTCAGTGTTTGGGGTGTCTGTGCATTTGTAAGGTGAACCTGCCCTAGGGGCTGATCGTAACAGAATTTAAACTAAGCCTCAGGCACCTTGCCTGTAATGAAACTCCACATCACCATGCCTTAAGGAAGCAAGAGCCTGACTCCGGATGTTAATGAATTACAGACTCTTAGGAGCAAATTAGCCTCAGATGGGCGGTGGGAGCCCGACTCTGCCCAGGGCGGTACGCCGCGCTGGGTTTCGCTCTGTCGCAGGCATTAATAGCTTTAGCGAAGCAATTATTATGGAAAAAAAAAAATCACAGTTCATCGGGGGAGTCAGGTATTAACAGACAGGTAACCAGGGCCGTAAAAGGAGAGGATGTCCCACGTCTGCTGCGGACAAGCAAGATGGTGACTGCGTTTTGTGTATGCGAACTGTGATGTCATTAATGTTCGTTTTATAAAATCATATTCTGACCGGCACAATGTTACAACGTATTATATAATAATGCAGCATTAGGTAATAACTTGACAAAAATGTAACAGGTTTTCATTACATAATGCAGGGGTGGCCAATCCTGTCCGCAAAGGGTCAGTGTGTTTGTAGGTTTCTGGGGTAACCTTTAGGTCAGCTGTTCAAACCCAGGTGTGAGGACTCTTTAGCCAATCAGTCCTCTAGTAATCTAATTAGGGAGTTGCAGCGAAAACCCGCAAACACACTGGCCCTTGCTAGATAAATCTGGCCTCCACTGGCATAATGCAATGTTATTACATAATGCATTGTTATTACATAATGCATTGTTACACACACTGTAACAACAGATTATGTAACAACAATCACATTATGTAATAACCTGACAAACTTATAAATTTATAGACTACATTACAGTTTTATATTGCAGCATTACCCTGTTCTTCTTATTATTATTATCATCATCATTGTTATCATTATGATCATTTATCAGTTTGTTGCATTCTGTCAAGTTATTGCATAATGCATTTTTACAAAGCAAAATGGTGACTGCGTTTTTTTCTGTTCGGACTGTGATGTCATTAATACTTGTTTTATAAAATCCTATTGTGACCAGCGGCAAACAGACTGACACATTTGTTCATAGAAACAATGGGCTGACAAACAAAGCCTAAACTAATCCTGGACTTGATACCGATGAACTGTAGATCCGAGGGACCAAATCGCTTATGCCTACAAAGGAAAGCAGTGTGGGTCTGTGTGGGGAGGCGGGGGGTCGGGTGGGGTGTCAGCTGCTTATTTGACTTAGAATCAGGGCAGAAATATCACCTCCAACAAGCTGCTGCAAAGCTTTCTGAATTCCAAAAATAGGACTTATTAATGGTGTGTGTCACCTCCTCATCTAAGGTATGAGACTAATCACTGCTCTTCTCTGATTAGTTGTCATATAGTTCTTCATTTTACTTCTCACTCACTCACGATAATTAATTTATACATTTCAGAACTCTGTTGTGAAAAAAAATGATGTGATCTAGGCATCTGCTCAGAGCTGCGGCTGGAAATACAGCCTGTGTCTGGAGTAAAATGTACAGCAGATATTACAAAGCTGGAAATTTCACTGGAGCTAAAGGTTAATGAATGAAAATTAAAAGTGGAACTGCCCTTGGCAGACAAATTATTTTTGCATGATAATGTACTTGTTCATTATGTAACAGCTACTCTACTAGTAATTTACAGAGACAGATGACTTCTATCTGGTAACGCAAGTAAACCAATTGTGATGGATGTGGTTTATCAAACCGTTCTTCTGTCATTTGTGCAACGTATAAATTCATTCACGAGAAAATGCAATAAGCATGTTCCAAATTGCTTATGAATGTACAGAAAATGTCCTACAGCTATTAATATCTATCACTTTATTAATTTCCCATCAGGGGATGCAGTATCATGGTGAGCTAAAACCTTTCTTCCTTTTTTTTAAAATTGAGTTTAGCCTTCACTCACTAGGTCAGGGGTGACAGGCGGGAGATATGGATGGCAGTGGACCACGCCGACGCAGCCCATCTCCGCTAAGGGAACTGGCATAGCGAGTCAACTGCCTGTAATTACTCATTACCACTCCCATTAATTAGCCGGAGAGGAAGTTCTCATCTCTGAGAGGCAGAAGAAGGTGAGGATTTATTCCTACTAAGGACAAAAAAAAAATTGGGGGAGGTGTTTGATTCTGTGGTTATGCCTCTGTAGCTTGGATTGGAAGGTTGTCGGTTTGAATCCCGTTCTTGTTAAAGTAGCCACATCTCTGTTCAGCCCTTGAGAAAGACTCTTACCCCCCCCCCCCCAATAAATAAATAACGCCCAATGGACCCTGGAGGAATAGCTGAGCCTGGACACAGACCCTAAACTTCACTCTTGACTCTGTATGAGTGTATATGTCCTTCAAAAGGAGAGGATAATAATTGAGTCCCTGTGGGGAAATTATTTTTGCCTCCCCCAACTTGCTCTCTGTAGGCTGGCTATGAAGGACAGCCACCTGTTGGTGCAAGGGGACTGGGGGTTAAGGGCCTCGTTTAAGGACCTACAGATGTGGCAAGGCTGGGCTTGAACCAACAACCTTCTGATCACAATCACAGAAGCTTAGCCCACTGAGCTACATGGTGCCTCCCTCTTTCGTCATGGGATATGTGAAAACAAACGCACTCCTGCCTAGCTCTTGTCATATTTTTATAAATGGCAATAAAGCTTAATTTCATGGAGTTCCATACCTGACCCCAAGCCGGTCTAGAGTGACGTGAGATCTGTTCCATTTGTGTAAGATGGGTTCTGTGAGACCCTCATACACTGTAGTGGCTTCAAGCCCCTGCAGGGGTAGTGAGACTCTCCACATGTTGGGAGCAACTTCTGTTTCTTCTGCTTTCCACACACTGAACTGTTTGTTGTGTTGCCTGTTTTAAAAAGGTTATTCTTTTACTCTGCATTTGATAATTGTGCCAGAAAAATGCTCTCTGTGCCACATCTGATGTGCCTGTTTGATCTGCTTCTCCAGTGAGGTTCTGGATGGACTTTAACTTGAGGATAAATTTACAACCCAATTTCCAAAAATGGTGCGGCAGTGTAAAAAAATGCAAATAAAAATAAGAACAGTGATTGGTCAATTCCATTTTCTATTTCTAACATGATATGTGAGTTGGAACCAATAACTCATTTATTTATATAAATATACACTCATTCTATATATGACATTCCAAAAAGACAGACGTGTCTATGTTACATTATTTTAATAACATTCAATAATTGTTTGGGAAGTGAAGGCAGTCACTTGTGTTTTTTCTCATTCCTGCTTGATGCAGGACGTCAGATGCCCAACAGAGCTGAGTTCCTACTGCCATGTCTGTGCTTGATGATGCAGCACATGTTCCGGACGGGAACAGCTAGTCTAGGCTGGTCTAGCATCCGCAGGCTCCAGCTGTGATGCTATGCTGCTGTGACACGTGCAGAATGTGGCTGGGCGGTGTATTACTGAGATAAGCATGGGTGTCCCTAAAAAGACCCCAGTAGACCTCTATATAACAGTATATGTTGCTCCAGAACGTGTATGTACTCTTGAGAGCTTATGGTGACTTCACAGATGGCATCGGTAACAATCGGGACGACGCTTTTCATCTTTGGCCCAGAGAACACAACATCCATTTTGCGCAAAACCCAGCTGAAATGTGGACCATTGGATCCCAGCACACGTGACATTTCCTCCTTGTATTAATCTAGGTAGTGTTTCTGCATGCTGATTTATGGCTACTGCTATGAGCAAGAGACTCTTAGGTTGCATTTGTGAACGCTGAGGTGAACTGTGTTTACTGTGTTTACTGAGGACAATTTGTTCAAGTTCAGTCAGCCCTCTGTTTCTGAAGACTCTGCATCCGCAGACTCAAAAAAACCAAAGATTGAAGATATTTTAAATATATATATATATATATATATATATACATATATATGCACACATATATATGCACACATATGTATATATATGTGTATGTGTATATATATATATATATATATATAGAGAGAGGGAGGGAGAGAGTGAAATTTGAATTTGCCATCCACCAAGCACTACAGTATGTTTACTCCACACAAATAAAGTGATGTCTAGTTTTGGGTGTTGGTGGTAAGTGTTAACACAGTGTGTGAGTGTGTGAGAGTGAGTATGTGTGTGAGAGAGAGAGAGAGAGAGAGAGAGAGAGAGAGAGAATGAATTTCTCTATTTAAAATGACATTTTCTATATGTATTAAGGTGGGTACATCTGCACTGAACATGCATAGACATTTCTTTCTTGTCATTATTCCATAAACAATATAGTATAACTACTTACACAGCATTTACATTGATGTTATAAGCAATCTAGAGATGACTTAAAGTCCACGGGAGGATGTGTGTAGGTTATATGCAAATACTATGCCATTCTATATAAGGGACTTGAGCATCCGCGGCGTCCACGGGCCTCGACTCACGCTTGCTTATAAACCAGCAGGCCTGCTGCCAACGTTCCTTTCATATCCAAACACGGTGGCATCTTTGATTACTCGTTCACCTGTTTACCAGTGGAATGTCCCAAATGTTTTTTTTAACATTCCAGTTTAACATTCCAGTTATAAATACACACCTGCCCGAACTTTTTTGGAGCTAGCACATTTGCAATGAGTGTATATTTACAATATAAATTAAGTATACTGAAAATATTACAGTAATACATACAGTATACTGTAATACTACCTGCCCCACACTCTACCCAACTCTCCAAAAAAATCTTTATTAAAAGTCCAACCTTGTACGACATGTCTCAGTGCAAGCAGGTTCACCAGATCTGCTCCTGTTCTTTCATGCGCCACCGCTGACTAGGTCTAGAGCTAAGAGTCACCATAAAACTCCCCCATGATGACTTTTGCAGACTAGCTGGCAGACTGCTACCACTAAAATCTGCTGAGCGGAGGGGCTGATGATGAAATAATTATAAACTTTATTATAGGATATTGAGAAACTTATTTTGTGCCCCACAGTTTGAGAACCACTGACCTTTTCAGTGTTCCTAGGAAGTTTAAAAATGATTTCCTGTGTTCACAAGCTAGCTTCTGCGGCATCCCTTTCCATTCTTTACTGCCACTTGGTACCGCTGCTTAAATATTGGTGGGGATCTGTCTCAGGTGTTTCAGGTATAGATTTTCTGGTGTACATTTCTATTCATATGTTTTTGTGAAGTGGAAATAAGATCCATCGATGATCAAATAGATTAAATAGAATAACAAGAACAAATCTTGTGCACACGGTCAAGCATCTTGTGCAGTCACCCTTTGTCTTTTCACATTCACAAGGTTAAATGTCATCTGATTCACCAGGGAGATTCAGTTTTAGAGTGATTTGTCTCAAAATTTGACTAGTTATGAATGCCTCTGATAAATTTGAGAAAACTCAAAAAGTATTCGATGAATCGTTTTTCTTTTTGTGGACACCCTATATGGGTGATAGCACATGTGATGTCAAAATGTATTTTATGTTGTATTACTACTTCACAGAGACAGTATATGGATGATGATGTGCACATGATTTCATTTTGAGACCAACTGGTCAGTAGTGTTGTGAGCCAGCAAAGGAAGGATGGGGAGACGACTCCTGGTCTTGTGAGCGCAGTAACTCTATCAGCACCTACAGCTTAACAAGAAAGTGTCTCTGGTGTCAGTCCAGTCACAAAACTCTGCCCATAGAATAAAATTAATGAGAAGATAAAGTGTAATTTTATTTACAGTACTATGTTGTCATTTTGCATAAGCAATTCTGTAAACTCTATGTATCCTGGATATTTTTTATGTAAGACTGGAATTACTCTAGACAGTTTTACGTAAGTGGAGAATCGCCTGTATATATATTTGTTTAATTAAATGGTTCAAAAAGACTCTGTAAACATGTTTTTATTCAGGCGTTTCCCCAACTGACATATGAAGTAAGAAACAGATCGGAGACTTTGGCTTGTGCGTCCTCTGGAGGCTCCTGACTGAGGAGAGGAAAGTTGAAATGCTGCCTATAGCTCGTGCTTTTATCCATGGCAATTTTGATATATTTCGGCTCCACTATGAGTTACAAAACGTCAAGTAGTTTACTACAGGGAACGGCAACAAAACTCTTTCCTATAGTTACAAGTTGGAATAATCATTGACTGTAAAAGAACCTAATTTGGACTATTTACAAATGCATAGCATAGATCCAGAGGTGGATAGTTCAGGTCCAGAAAGGAAAAATCCAGACCAAGATTTTGTTTCAACCAGCCAGTTGATTATAAAGAGTCACAATCACATAGTACTCAGCTGTTTGGTTGAAACAAAATCTTGGTCTGAATTTTCAGGGTCTGAACTGAAATGATTCACCTCTGCATAGATCAGAAGTGAGAATTATACATCCTCCAGAATCTTCTATTGCTGGACCTGGGCTAGGGTTATTTTGTACACCACAATCTCACACGTCCTTCACTCAATGAACGTAGCCCTTGCTTAACAAGTCAAATATTAATGTAAATTAACTCTGTTGCAACATGTTGATAAGCACATAATTGACTCTCTGTGCTGTTCTGTGTGCCTTTGTATCTCCTAGTTTAGAATGTGCATTGTCAAAAACCATTTTTGACCCCATATATCAGTCTGCAGTTCATTCAGTTTTTGTTTTTTTAATCTAAACAAAGTACAAAACAGAGCTTGTTCATAACTTTGCATTATAGGAGAGAAGCCATCAATTATTCTGGCCAACAGATGCGGTTGTCTAAGTGAGTTACAGTTTTACTCATTTAACTGCAGCCTTGCCATTTATACAGCTGCTTACGTGCTAAAAACAGCCCTCATGGAGGGAAACCACAGGGATCCTTGTGCTTGGGTATTAACATGCAGGCTTTGAGGAGAAGGGGAGCCAGGGAGTTATGTGTATTGATAAAGAAGCCACAGATGCTTTGTGAGATTTTCACACTGCTCATTCAGAAGCTGTATGGGAAGAATCTCCCTCCCGAATGACACCTGTCTTTATTTTGTTCTCACTCCTATAAATCCACCTACCCATAATGCACCTCTTCCAGTAGCTTCACGTAAGTGACTGTGCTCTCGCTTTAATTCTCATTATATTTAACACCTCTAAATACCTTTCCATGTGGAGGAGATTGAATCTTGAGGCCCCCAGGCACACCTACGGATATTTCAATGTTCTGCCGCGTGTCGGCTGAAACCGACAGACTTCCCGTTCTTCACTGTGAAAAATCTTTATTACTCTGCAGTGATGAACTGTGAGTCCTACACTGGACCTAATTGGAACTGTTCTTGGGGGTTAAAGTTGTAGCTGTGCCAGTAAGGACGGTCTGCGAAGTACCACTTTATTGCCTGTAATTGCTATTCTTGGAGCGATAGGCTAGAACACACATGACTATCCTTTAAATACTTGACAGGAATCTGAGGGTCCGTTACCACTCCTTTAATCTGCTTCCTGCATTTTCCTTCATTAAAAATAATCAGAGGTAATTATTGAAACCTAATGGCAGCTATGCTTTTTGAAGCATTATGGATGCAATTAAACTGCGACACCTGGGCAACCAGGTGTGTCACATTTTAGTTAATGACTGGGTACCCTCCTAAGGCGCGGTGGAGCCAGCAGCAGGCAAAACTTTTTGCCGTGTGTTTGTCAAATAATTCAGTGGCAATCAGCTGCAACATATATACACAGACAGTCCCTTACAGACTTACAGACAACTTGTACTCACAAACGAACTACCATGAAGCCCGTTACGTAAAAGTTTGAGTTAGATACAATGATTCATAATAATTCACGCACACACTACTTTGTGAGGCCCGTGAAAACGTTGGCTCAAAGTACAGTACAGTATGATATGTAGTTACTTATATTATTATTATTGTTGTTGTTGTTAAGTACAGTATTATTAATTTTCTGACTTACCTACAAATTTGACTTAAGGACAGACTCTAGAAACATTCCGTAACCATGGATACTGCCTGTACTGTATAGATTCTGTATGTTTAGGTTGTGTTGTACTATTTGGTGTACTAGCTGGAAACATGTCGGGTGACTCCCTCAGCCAGACGGTGTGGCGTGCCCCGCAGGGAGCTATCAGAGGCGTGACGGTGCAGGGGAGAAAGAAGCTGATAAAACGGCACCTCTCACGTATTGCCCTTATTGCAGCGTGCAGCGATCGGGGGCTCACATGTGTTTGTGTGTCCTGTTCTTAGTCTTGTCGAATTTTGCATTCTGGTCAGGGGACTGAAAGGACGTGCATGTATGGATGCCCTGCTCTGCATCTCTCCCGTGTCTGCAGTTAGTGAGTGAGGTGTGCTGTGTGCAAAACGCTAAACACCAACTGTACGCTTTCCTCGCCGAGCTGCAGGCCTTTTCCAGCATCTTCTTTAAAGCTCCTTTTATCTGGCTGCCAATCGACTCGGGCCCTGTCCCCGTTTCGAGTGTTAAACCTGCAGCCGGTGCTGGTGTTTGGCATCTGCTCCTGTGCCGGGGGTATATATCAGCTGCATGACGTTAGCCGGCCAGCCAGAACAAAGCTCAGCTCAGTCACCGCAAAAGCAGCGAGAAGCGCTATGTGACCCTCATACTCAATTACAAGCCGCCGCAGCTGTGCCACTTTGATAAGTGGTACGCCTGACAGTAAGGCCTACATTTCCTCTCCCCGTTCTTCTGCCGGGCAACTGTCTAAAAGGGGATTAAATTTCCAGGCAAATTGTTTACCTGCGACTGGCTCTCCCTTAGAAGTACACGACGGGGACTGCTGAAGGCATCTGACAGGACTCGCAGTGGCGAGAAGACTCGAGTTAGTGCCGAGAGTCACTGGGAAACGGGCGCGATCCATGGGGCCGGTGTGGAGTTTTGGCTGCCGGGAGGGGCAGGCACTGCAGGTGAAGCGGTGGCTTAGAAAGTAGACTGGAAACTCGACGTGTGTGTATGTGTGTGTGTGTGTGTGTGTGTGTGTGTGGAGGGGGGGGGGTTACAGCTGCTGGTGTGCCACAGAGGAACAATCCCGATCTGTGTTGGTAAATATCAAGTGGGTACAACTGTAACGAGCTCTGGGTAAAGGCGACCACTGAGCTAATAAATACCCAAACGTAATTTCATTACCACACGCGTTTGCAAGCAAGTGCCTCTAGGTGCCACCGCCCCCCCCCCCCCACCCCCTCGCCAAAATCCCACTGTGTGGCTCGCTGAAGCACGTGTGAT
>JABFEB020000036.1:13345452-13369727 GCA_019775895.2 Stomatorhinus ivindoensis | reverse complement strand
CTGAAACCTACCCCACACACTATAGGACGCAAAGCTGGGGTTCACACTGTACTGGATGCCATGCGATGCGACCGGCATCGATATCGATTTCGCTTCCACCCCGGAGAGCGCGGCCACATCGCAGCAGTCTCACGCCCGGTGCTGTCCTTCCACCTGCCTGCTTGGTGACCACGTCTGGGCTCCTCTCATTATTCCAGATGAACAGCATCTCGGTCCTCTTCTGAGGAGTCAGTCGCCGGCGCGGAGCACCTTCTGCCCCCGAATGTGCGCTAACCACGCAATCCCCCCCTCCCCCTCCAAACATGTTCTGCTCGCCGGTCTTTGTGTCTGCCCCCATTCTCCCGCAGAGGTGTGCTCTGCAGGAAGCCCCGCAATTGTTATTTTAATGCCGACGCCACAGGAGGCCTGAGCAGTGATTCTTGTATATTCTCTAATACTCATAGTAGCACATGGCATGTTGTGATGTCTTGCGGTGCAGTGCCTGTAATATATAATACAATATGATATGATATATGTAATACATTTTGGAGTACCTGGCCTTCAGGGAGGCGAATGAGCGTCGGGTTTTCTCTGGGGTCTGGGGTCTCCCTGTTCGCACCCCTGTCCCTTTAGGTGCTCAGCTGCGGCTCCGCAGGTTTGGATACTGTGTCTATGATCAGAAGGTTGTGGGTTGAAAGCCCGCAGTTGGCAGTGTGATGTCACGGTCAGGCCCTTAAATAGTAATATTACCCCCCAGTTGCTGCAGTGACTGGTTGACCCTGATTTCTCAGGAAAAAAAAGAATCTTCTTTTGGACAGAATCATCTGTTAAATAAGTAAAATGTAAATGTAGATTCCTTCTGTAGTGCAAAAAGCATGCTGCTAGGTGAACTGGTTTCTCCACGCTGCCCATGGTGTGAGTGTGTGTGTGTGTGTGTGCGTGTGTGTGTGTCCTGCAGGGAGTTGGCACCCTGCCTGGGGTGTCCCCTTCCTTGTGCTCTCTGCTTCCTGTAACAGGCTTTATGGCCTCCACTACCCTGTACTGGATAAGCAGTTATGGAAGATAGGGGGATGAATGGACAGAGATATAGGATGCCAAATGGATACTCTTAAGGCTTGTTATATCTCATGCAGGAAGTTACAGTTCAGTTTGTCATACTCACTCTGTATAATTGATATTTCATACTTTGTTCTCTGCTCTGTGCCGCAGATTAATGTTATCACACATTTCCATATTCATGATGCTCCTATCAAAGACAACTTGCAGTGTTTGTCTGCAAAATGTACAAAGTCGATTCAAACGGAGAATTTTTTTCATTTTTTTCTTCATGTTTTTTGGTGAGCCACAGAGTGAGTGTCTCTCTTTGTTGTCACCCCGTTTAATAGCACTTTCTCCTTGATTCCGTCCAGACAGGGTAAGAACATTTCTATCAGATCCTTACAGCTCATTTAGTCAGCGAATGTCATGGTCCAATTATGACCTTTGCCTGTTGGTTTTTCCAAAAGTGTTTGGTCAAGGTGCTGTGCCATTTAATAATTTGCCTGCTTTTCTTGTTAAATGAATAAGTCCACGAGTAGCACTCTGTGTGTCCTCTTTAGATGCTCTTCTTGTGTGCGTAACCCCTGCTTTCAGGGTCTTCTGGCTGAAGAGGCCACAGTTCGGCAGCCCAGTGGTGTAGTCTACACAATACGCACAATAGCATGCAAGTCCATGAAAAAAGCTGGAGAATTTTTGTATTTTTACTCAAAATGTGCAATGATGCCATATACCCAATAAAAAAGCTCAGGATATCTCTATTACTAAAAAATGTGCAAGGAATCAAGCATACGCATGTCACAAACTTTCACAAGCTAATTATTTTCGCAAACACTGTATCGGGTGACAGCAAGTGCAGTTGCCGAATATGAAAACAAACTTTCATATTGCCCAATCAGACAGCCCTCCATAACCCAATCTCCCCCCCGCTCACCCTGAGCACCATCAAGCACATTTCAGAAACTAGAGTGTATACCCATGCGAATGCAGCTGTGCAACTGGGATTTTCAATAAAAATGATGAAGTTGTGGGGTGTTGCGCTGGGGTGTGCCTACGAATGGAGGGAGGGGGTAGGGGGAATGGTTACAGTATAGCCACTACTTCAAAGCAGACTGAAGCACTGAAACAATCTCAACGCTTTCTGACTCGCCGGTTAATAAATGGCAATGGGTAGCATGTTGTGACACTCTAGGACGAAGAATGGCCATTTTACATTTCATCATTATTTATCTATCTATCTATCTATTTATTTATTTATTTATTCACTTATATATATATTTATCAGAAGTCACGATAACGCGTAGGCGGCTGGCCTTCGGAGCTGGCTGCCGATGTTTACAGATGAAGATGAGTAATTGTGTTCGATTTCCTCCCTGCGCTGCAGATCCTGCAGCGCGTCGTGTCAGCTCCAGTGGTAACGTCAAAATGGGTCGCCCGTGTTGGTCGTCATTAAAACACTGTGGCAAAACAACGACGTTCAGATGTATATAGCAAATGGACCCCACCAAAACAAAAATGTCAACTCGCAAAGGCTAGGCTTCCGGTTTTCAGCCCTTCTGTTCCATACTTACTGATGCAGTATGTTTGTATAGGATATGAAGTGTTTGTCATTTTGCAGCATTGCTTGCATCTAAATAAAGTTTTTTTTAATTCCTCAACACTGCCTTACAGCACTGATTAGCTTAGCGTAAGCTAGCATCATCAGGCCTCCGGCATTCTCTTTGGTCCATGAGAATGACTTTCTTTGTGAATTTTTTTTTTCTTAATATAAAATTTTGGCTTCTCGAATTTACATTTTTAACATGTGTATTGGAGAGCTGGCTCAGTGGGTAGTACAGTGGTTGATACATTCAAACCCATTCCTGACTATGGTTACCGTATTTGGTGAGATGAAAAAAAGATGTCCGGGGATCAAAATATTGATTGAATAGTTTTCACATTCACCAACCAACCAATCAGCTAGCACTTCTCTCCTGAATATTAATGTGTTTTCATTTTCATAAGCCAATCAGGTAGCACTTATGAATATTAATGAGTTTTCCCTGACCACCCAGTAAAACTTAAATTTGTGCCCGGTGAAACTCGGATCTATGGTAATCCTACCCCTGACAGTGTATCACGTTGGCAAGTTCTCCCAACATTTGTGCTACTTTCTTCAGGGATCTTTACTTGTAATAGTCCTTA
This sequence comes from Stomatorhinus ivindoensis, assembly GCA_019775895.2. Classification (NCBI taxonomy): domain Eukaryota; kingdom Metazoa; phylum Chordata; class Actinopteri; order Osteoglossiformes; family Mormyridae; genus Stomatorhinus; species Stomatorhinus ivindoensis. Next base: position 13,366,529 of record JABFEB020000036.1, on the reverse strand, counting down.
AACATCAGGTGAATTGGTGTGTCTGAGCTGATAATTGTGTGTCGTACCCGTTTTGACGGACTTGCAGCCCCTCCAGCCTGTTACGCTGCTCCCCTTGTCCTTCTCTGCTCCTCTACTGCACTGGTTTGGAAGATGGATGGATGTTCTTGTTGTTTCCCCATTTGCTGCAGCGCCGTCTCCCATGAATGTCTGATGTTTGTGGTGGATTAAAAAAAAACAACAAAAAAAAAAAACACTGGACCTGTAGCTGAGGCCCCTAGTGTAAGTGGTAGGAAATCCTTAACAGCTGCTGAACTGCTGACTTCACGGTACATCTGTCACTTTGGTTAAAAGTGCCCACTGAACGTGTTTAATATTTCAAAAGGTAGATTTCATGTCCGAGAGCCATAGATTGAACAGTGCCTCAGATCGCTGTCTTATTTGTTGTCTATCTGAGGCTGCTGATAAAGCCTTTGTCGTCGTTCATCCTCCTGTGACCTTTATGTCAGTGGCTATTGAGAATAGTAATTCGCCACTCTCTTCGTTGTAAAACTCAAAAGCAACTTCGCGTGAAACCCCAGAGGCTTCAGACTCGCCCTTCAACAATGTTAATTGTGTGTTGAATCATCAGGGTGTCTTTACCTTTGCTATTAATCACTTCCCTCCGAATTAAAATTGTGCTTTGAGAGATTAGAAACTTGGAAAGCTCGTGGGAATGGATTGTTTTAAAGAATGAATTAAATGGTGTGTGTGTGTGTTCTGTAGACCATTGTATATAATTACTTAAAGTATCATGCTAATTACACAGTTTAAAGACAGGAATTCGACTAGGATGGAACCCCATTTTCATATTAGACATCTAAATATCTCAAATTGTAAGCGAGATGATGTTGGTAATGTTCTATGGCATCAAGACTGGATGCCTTGCCGTGATTGAAGGGACCACAGACTCTGCTTTGTGCCAGTGAATTCCAGAATGGAACGTCAGGCTTCCTTCCAATAGTCTGAAACGCATAACCAGGTCTGTTTCAGAATAGCTGAACAGAAATTTCATTTTTTGACTGGCTTGAAATCCAGACCTAAATGCCAATGAGATACTATGGCAAGACCAGAGATGGGCAGTTCATGGCCTGTGCAATTTGTTTTATATAAATTTTATGTAACATTTTGTTTGGAGATTAAAATTATGCAAACTATGGACAGAAATGCTAGTGTATAGAAGCTGTTTAGGTAAAAGGAATCAAAGCCCCTGAAAACAATTCAGAATACATTGCCTGAACATGGAATGAACATGGAATCATCCTTATACTGAAACTACAGGTTTCATCCGTGAGAAATCTAAACCTATCTAGCCGATATCAGTACTGTGAAAAGTGAATTGAAATGAGCTCAGCTCATTTGCTTGCTAATGGCAATACAGCATAGCTGTGTTTGCTGTATTTAAGGGCGACTATTCACTCTGTCTGCATTACAGCCAGAATCCAGATGCTGCTTCTGAATGAACAGGCCAGAGATGCTGCTGAAGAGGTTGTCTGTTGTTAGTTTCTAGTAGGACAAGGTGCCAATCAGTGAGTTGTCTTTTTTTGCATTTCTGAAGGTGACTCAAAATTTTGCCCCACTCACACACCGACACCCTCCCAGTAAGCGTGGGATTAAATGTTTTAACATGCTGGAACGCCCATCTCGCTCCTGCCAAAATATTGTTTCGCTCATTAAGTAAGGTCCCAAGCCACTCGATCGATAACCCCAGGTTCTCATCATTTTCCTTTTCCATTTGGAGAAATTAGGGTTGGGACCTAATCGATACTGTCAGGAAAGGAATTATTAAAAGGGCGTTAGATGTAAAACTACACATTCGGTGTGGGGAGTGCGTTGGGGGAGGGGGGTGACAGAGCGTCGTTGCTCCCTGTGCGACGGCATCTGACTCCAAGCTGAGGACTCTTGTCAATATCCACACTCCAGAGGAAATGACAGAACAGGAAATGAGATTCCTCGCACCGACTCCGCTGTGCTTACTTCCACCGGCTGAAAACTTGGCTCGCTCGCTGAGCTAATTATCGGCGTGGCCCTCACAAGAGAGGAAGCGCAGGGGATGGTGGTGGTGGTGGTGGGGGGGAGGTAGGTAGCGTTGGCGGTGGGAGAGTGGATGCCTTGAGCTGTGCCACTCCACGCATTTTGCTTCCCACAGACCTTGCCTGGCTTCCAGCTTAATGTGTGTCGGGGGGGGATGCAAGCTGGCATGTGAGAGGATCCCTCCCTCCCACCTGGATGGACGAGGGCACTCCGCAGGACGAGTGGATAATTAATAGCAGGAAATATTCTGCCGTAAATAATAGCTACGTCCAACTTTGTGAGAATGACTCCGTGAGGCTCCTGTGGAGCTAAAAAATTGGATCTGGGAGGTAATTCAATCAGATGCGTTGCTGGGAAGGCATTGGGGTCATGACCTTGAATGGAGCCGGGGGCTGAAACCGGCTAACGAGTTACCCCACGTTTCAGCTGCGATGGGTGGAGCTCAAGTGGCATTATTATGAGCTCTGGCGTTTTCGGGGGATTTTTCCTCCTGTTTATGTCCTTTCTACTGGGGTTTGGAATGAACCCACCTTTCCTTACAGGCAGAGGACTTGTGATGATTCAGTCTGAGCCTGGGTCTTCTGTCCAACTTCTTGCATACCTGTGGTAATATCTTACCAAGGTTACTGTTTGTCAGTGGTGGACATTGTAGTACCCAACTTGGGGGCCTGTGACAATTTTTTGTGGTCATCAAATGCATAAAGCAAACCTAAGTCGCCAGCCTGGAACTACATGTTCCTGTTTGCCAAGAGCAGGCAGACGGATGTATTTACCGCTGTGGCGTGACGAGTTAGACTCTTCACTTAGCTCTCCCATTTGGGTCATTTTTAAACTCTTTATGTTTTCATTCTCCTGTCCTCACCTCATTCACTGACAAGATTGGGTTATTAAGCAACCTTGGCAGCCACAATGTTGTACAGTACAATGTTGAGACGGCACAACAGAATATGAGCGCAGAGAAGAGTTTTTGTTGCACTTGTCCCATAGAAAGCAGCACTGCTTTATCTGGAAGTGGGTCTCGTGATGCAGTTGATTTGATCTGATGGTGTTAGGTCGGATTTTTAATTAAAGTCGTAAACATTTCCTCTCCGAAACTCTCTTTAAGGCCAGGGCGGCGGTGATGCCTATTTCCTTGAAGATGTTTCATTGCTTAACACCATCAGCCAAGCGAAAAACAGGGCTTATTCCCTGAGAAAAGCAAAAAGGAATTTAGCATTTTATGCACAGATCCTTATAATGGCATACAGATTAGCATATAAAAAATGGCTAGTTAGGAGAATTATGTAGCAGCTTCATCATGAGCTAAATTAAAAAATATTTCTACTCACACTACAGCTAGATGTGATTTACTTAAAGCAGTCATATAACTGCATGCCCTCATAATGCATTATATTGCAGCCATAAAATATTATAAACGCAACTATAAATATTTATAAAAAACACATTATAGCCATATATATTGTGCATTATGAATGCTCTATGAAGCTTGCATCTATAATGCCCTATAAATAAAGAATAAAGAATCAATTTCCGATTCAAAAAGACAACAACTATGTGAACGTTACTCTAAGTGCTTTGACATGATAGTTACAATGCACAAATCAAAACATCGTGATGATGTTGCTGTGATGACATGTTATATCCCTGCCTCTGTACCTTCATGTCGGTGTTACTCTGCAAAGAGATGTTTCCCAAGGTATAGGTGACTCTTGTCACACTTCAAATGTACCCGTCCGAAAAATGTGACTGATAGGTCACTGATGAGCCCTCATGTTTTTCTTGAGGATACATGCCTTCCGCAGGCATCGAAATTGCACAAGACAGCTGCGAAGAGGCTTGTATGAGTGCAGCGTCATGCAGACACAAAGACGCCTGCTACCTCGCTCAGGCAGGCGGCCCGTTAGCATTTACCTGGCTGATGGGCCATCATTCGTTGAAATATGATATTTTATTCACTATTTTTACAAGTATGAGCACAGGTACATTGAAATTCTTTATTCTACATGCATCCCATCTTCATCTTACTTGTAAGGTGAGAACAAAAGTCTGAATCAGGACCCACCATCAATAAAGTGCCTGCATGGTTTTTTTTCATGGTCAAGAACCCAATGGTGCTTCTCCAAGACACAGGGGTCTAACTTGCTGAGCCACACACCGGCCAATCCTTTGATCTCTCCCACCATTGATAAGTCGGCTTGTTGTCTCCACATCTGCGTCAGATAAGATATTTGGTTACTTCAGCATTTTCCTTTAGCAAACACACAATGGAATATATTAAAATCTTAAACACTGCTTTGTGAGACACCAAGTACTGTAGGTATCAGCTGCAGAGGAGGAACCCACACACTCTTTGTTGATTCTCTGTTTCCTGTTTCTTGTAATTGTTTAGTTTCTGCTGGCTCCATTAATCCCAATCAGACCTGATCACCTCCCTTTAGCCCAATTCCTTCATGGCTCTTGTAAGACTGACCCTGAAATGGTTTTCGTTTTTTGTTTTTCACACTAATTTTAAGCTTGTTTCTGTCCCAATCCTAAGTATTCTGAATCGATCTCATAGCCGATTGTTTCTGTTTGCAGTTCAGACCACTGCAATTCCTACAAAGTAATACTTCTGTTCGCAAACTTTGACATTATATTCTATTCTCTTCGAAGAAGAATTGGTAATCTTGCAATAACCGGTTTCCCAAGTTTCCTGATATTGAATGTGCCATGTACAACGAAATGTCTTAAAAATGATTACCATTTCCTGTGTCCTGTTGCTTATGGTAGTGTCAAATCACAGGGTCATCTTCCTAGATCACAATCAAAATAACCAGCAGAAGCCAGTGGGCACAGATGAGGGGTGTATATGCGATCTTTAACAATGCTAAGTGCACATTATGTTTGTGTTAAGTCTGAGTACCATAAAGGTATGGTATTGTACTGCACCTCACGCTGATGAACCGCTGAAGTCATGCAATGTTTTCTTGCGTGCGTTGGTAATACAAACATAACCTGAACTTTTTAAATTAAAGGTTTTATGGAAGCCAATTGGTAAGTATGAGCTATCTGTACGTAGGACATTCTTAATCTGATGGTTGCCTGTATTTCATGTGCCGAAAATATGCTGAAACTTCAGGTAGTGAGAGGAAAATTGTTTTTTAAAAAAACTGTTTATGCTGATTATGTGCTGTACTTGGTACTTCACCAAACGATTTTATTTCCAGCTTTGTGCATAATCTTCATTACGAATGGATCTAAGAATACCCGTTTCATTTTTTATTTTATTATGTTTTTTGCACCACACGCTTTGAAGTAAGCTCATATTTATTATCTAGTAAGCCTTGGGTATGTGGGGGGGTGCACCTAACAGGTTTGCGCAAATAGCTTTTGAGCTGTGAATTTGTGGGGGCCATAAAGCCTCACTCCCATCTCTGTTCTCCCCTCTCCTGCGTATGACGGTATATCGCTTTAATATGCGACAGGATATAGCTTCAAGGTTTTATATATATATATAGGGACATGGTTGAGTTACGTCTCATTCCTTTCTGAGTCTCCCCTGGTCTTGTTCCAGAAAATTAGTTTGTCTATTTCAGTGTGACACTAAGGCGCAGCAGGTAGCTGTGATTCCCTCTGATTGTATTTAAACCTCATTTGTTATGTGGTCTGTAATTGACAGCTTATATTAAAGCTTAATGAAGGCTTTCATTTATAGACTCTGCTAGATTTAGGCAAAAGACTTTCCTAGAACTTTATCCCGATGGTTTGCGGATGATGACAGTGTCAGATGCCCTGCGGTTTAGTTAGTCAATAATTTCATTGACATCCCATGCAGAGCGTCCCCCAGCCCCGTGCCCTTTGCTGGCCTCTGATAGGCTCCTGGTTAGAAGAAGGATGGACAACTGGATGATGTCATCGATTCTCTCAACTCCAACAAGCTTATATAGATGTACCTAGATGATAGGTGACATGGTCGCTTAGTGGGAAGTGATGTTGCCTCTGTGAGTGTGGAGTTTGCATGTTTCCTCCTGCAGTCCAAAGACATGCCATCACGTTAACGGGTGACTAAATTGCCCGTGAGAGTGTGCTGGAGTCCTGTGACGGACTGGCCCCCCATTCGGGGGTGATGTCTGCCTGCTGCCCTTTGCTGACTTGGATTGGCTACAGACCCCATTGTGATCCAGCAGACGATAAGTGGGGGGTGTGCACTAACAATTTTCTGTATAATTGTTTTATTGATGGCTTTTTGTTCAAGGGATTGGGATAGAGACATGAGCCTGAGGTCTTCCTCCAAAGCCTGGCACTCGCTGTTCTTCTCCATGCTATTTAATAGCACGTTAATTAATGCAGGTATGACATGAAATCAGAACAGCACATTCAGCGCTGTCACACTTACAGCTGATGATGACGGCCCAGATTTGCTACTGTTAGTCGAGGAGAGATTGGAAAGCAATCTAGAATTTGTTGAAGCTGAAAACATTTTTTTCTAGACTGACGATTGTGCAACAGAACTAAAGACAGGAAACTGAGATGGCAAACATTAACTATCACGCAAAGCCGCACCTTCCCATATCTATCTAGATTCGATAGCTTGAGATATAGATACTATTTTTTTAAAGGGTCAGAATTCATTTTATCTTTACATCCCTTACCGAACTTCCTAAAGCGTTAAGCGTATTGCTATGCCTTTCCTGTGTGTTATTTACTGCATATTTCTCTCCAAGATTCTGAATGCAGTGTGTTTATGTAAAATAACATATAATTACATCTCCTGTAGGACTCTGCTGGGAATTAATTCCTCCGTAGCACAGAATTTGAAGCCATTTCTTCTTGTACCTTCTTTCCAAGGACTTAATCCACAATCATTCATCATTGCCCAACACATAATATAGGCGAATATATTTTCAAATGAAAGCTTTCAGCTGTGTGCACGCTAGCCTCTATGTTTTCTCTTTTTTTTTGTTGCAGTACAGAGATGTCTTGACTCCTGAATGATTGTCTCTTCAGGCTTGTGCCATACATTGTCTTGTTTGTTCAGTATCCAAGAAATATATATATAAATAAGTAAAGAGGTATGGAATGGGGGCTGAGAACATGCCTGGCGCAGATACAGCAAGGCCAGGGAGAGCGACGGACTCAATGTGCTTTTTCAGCGGCCAGTGAAACCTTCCCCAGCTCTCACAAAGCAATGTTCTACAGCTGGAAAATAAGCAATAAAGCCAGGCACTGACCCTGGGATCGGCGTTAAAAGAGATTTATGGCGCTGGGGAGGAAAGGTCATCGTTTTGGGGGCTCCCAAGTGTATTAAGTTAGGATTACTTTTTCATTTGTGCCGAACAAAATGTGTTTCAGGTCCTTGTGACTCCATCCCCGGTGTTGTTTGGTTTCCAAACACGTCTTATTGCCCACAGGGATACCACCCCCCCCCCCCCCCCATCCCCAGGTTCCAGCTCATTCTGTTCCTCGCCAACGACGACCAGAGAAGATGGCTAGACCCCCTCCCTAGGAACAGAGGACACAGTGCAGGAATATTCCTCCCAAGCACAGGATCTGGTCCACATCTCGTGTAACTTGAGTGGACGGAGTAGCAGACGTGGATTCCGTTACTGAATGCGTTGGTGGGAATCCACCAGGCGTCCATAGACAATGGCCGTCCTCGTTCACAAAGCTGGGATTGTGTAAGCAAGGTGCACTTTGACTCTGCTGGAGAAGCACCGTCATGATGGAGACGAGAGATTAGTATGGACGAGTAGACGGCTGGACAGCCCACATGGACACCTTGCAGCAGCGAAATACAACAGGTGTCCAAGCAATCCCCCTCCACGTTGGACGAACCGGTTTATTTCACCCCATGTCCTCCTCCTATTGTTTCAGTTGTGCCCCAGACATAGCTACAGTCCCTGATCGCCCTAAAAAGGTGCCGCGAACCCAGCGGCCGCTCCTAATGCTTGGGACGGGCCTGTGAATCCCCACGGCATCAGAAAGGAGGCAGTGCTTTTGATTCTGTCTGGCGCTTTGCTCATTTGCTCATTGCTTCATGTTTCATTGCCGCGTTTTAGTTTCTTAGAGGGCTTGTTAGTCAGGGGTCTGCTAAGCACACTAAGGAGGATATCGCGGAGCGGAGCGCCTCCTGCAGGGAGGGCTTCTGCTTTTCATCCCACTGTTGACATGGCTGCGTAATCGAGAGCCTCGCTGTAGAGTTCCTGCCTTCTTTTTTTAAACAAAGTTTAGCAAAACTGGAAGATCCACATCATCCGTCACATTCCATTTGTCATCTTCCCTGGGATTTCTGATCCCGTGATCGTAATCGATTCGGCCGCGACGTTTGTTTGTTTTTTCCTTTTTTTTTTTCGTCCGGGCAGTTTGATGAGACGGTTTGTTCAATCTCCCTGATCTCCGGGTCGGCTCCGGGACTAGCGACGTCATTCTCTGACAGGGGCAGCGGGTGAAGGCGAGCCTCATTTCCTGGATAGCTGTGTACAGGGGTGCCAGTGGTGCTTGAATGGACAGGCAGTTGGTTGAATGCTTGTCAGGGCTCATCCTTTTTAATACTAAACATCAAGGACAATACTTCCTCTTAACTTACATTTCCTTTGCTGATTCCATTCATTGTTCATCCCTAGCAGAGGCTGTCCGGCTGTTTCAGCTTAAATTACATGTGGAATTTATTTTAGTTATGCCTATATATTGCTGGATATTACCTGGATAAGTGAACATATGTTATCCGTGCAATTGCCTGGTAGACAGGGGAGATTAGAGAAGAGCGGCCATCCGTCAGGGCTTCCCTGTGCCTGAAAAATTCGCTGTGAGTCTTCAGCTGGGACGGCCAACAGAACCATGTGACACGGGCTTGGAGAGTGGAATGGGGTCTTTAAAGGAAACCCAAAACAGATGCAGCTTCAGCTCACAGGTAAATAAAACGGACTTTGGTGGAAGAACCTTAGTTGGGTTCTGGGTCTGGGCATGTGGTACAGAACAGACAAAAAACAGACAAAACAAACAAAACAAGTCAAGTTTAATACAATGCTACCTCGGCACGACAGCTGAATGGGCTCGTCACCCAACTTTTCTCTGTCCAGGGGGCATCCAGCTCCCCCCCTATTTTTAGTTAGATTTTTTTATTTTATCACTTTTTATCAAAAATGCTACAGTGAACGTTCTGGTATCCTGCAGCGTCGGCACTCGGGCAGTGACAGAGAGAAGAAATTTCTGGAAAGTTCTCTTGAAAAACACTGAACCGTAACACATTTATTACACTTATGTTAATGCTACCACACACACAAATTAGTGATTATTGTATTGTTAAGCTGAATATTGGAAGCTCAAGAGGTAAACAATGACAGGACGAGTGTAAGGGCTCCGCAGGCGTGTGCAGGAACTGACAATTGTATCGCACAATGCTTTTCTCTATTTTTTAAAACTTATTTTCATTTTAGTTTCATATAAAGAGTTAAAAAAATATCTCATAGAAGAGTCGAACATATAGTGCTATATAGTATACTATTATCGTATAATTTAGTAGCATATTATTACTAATTATCGTATTGCATTTCTGATATGTTTGAATAGTGCCAGTTACTGGAGTGTCAGTTAAATAAATGCCAAATACGAGAGATTTTACTGTACTAATCATTTTTAGAGGGTAAAACAAGTGTACAGTAAACAATAAACATTGAGACCGTCTCCAATCTATAACAGACTGAGTGGACTCACTGGGCCCACTAAGTTCATGTCAAGACTTTGGTTGCAAAGGTGTGATGAGTGTCTGGCCAACAGAAAAGAAGATATTCCAGGGGAGAGAACGGCAGCAACTTTCACATCATTAGGAAAGTTTGCCACATGGTCGTTTTTGGTGGCAACTCTGGGATTTCACCCCTATTGGTTACCCATCTCAGGAGTCAGGCTAGTCTTAAATACGGCATGACACCTGCGAATATGAACCTATAAAAACAAATAATTGCAAAGCTGCTTCGTGTTATATTGACCAACAAGTCTGCAGGGTGCACCCGACTGTTTATTAAGTATTTGGGCCGAGGCACAGCTGTCTTTTCCACCCTTCAAATGTTGCCTTAAGCACAGAAATGAAACAAAACATCTGTGTCCATTTAAGATGCCAATGACGGGCTCACTCAGAGGGTGATTTGTGAAGGATCTGTGTTCTTAGGCTGAAATAGAACATTTTTAATGAAATGTCTACGGAGGCCCGTCAAACGGGCAATCAAAACATAATTGATTAGTACAAACAATACTCACAATTAATTAGCTAAGGATAATTAATCTGGAGGTTTTAGAGTCCGTGTGAAAGTGTCAATCATATCTTGATGGAAATCTTGACACAAATCTTCTGGGATCATCATTAAGTGGGACGGTGCGTGACGACCAAATAAAGTTTCTTGCCAGCACTGATCTGTATGGTTAAGGAGCTTAATGATGACAGCAGGACATATTCACACTGCAGTGACTTTTCACTGAGGAATCTGCATAGATTTGTTAGTTTGTGTGCCAGGTTTCCTTCGCATCAGGAAACATGATGATTAAGCAGCAGATTGAAACTTGCGTCGCATGTTGTACCTCTGTGGTCTCCGATCACCAGGGATGTGGATCTGAATGGATGGATGGATCCAAAAAGTGTTTAGGTTAGAGTGCAGGTTTAACTACACCTAGGATGCGAGATGTTGGTGGTTTTCATAACTTGAGATGTATAAAATAATAGAATACGGTGACTATACTGTAAGTCTTGCTGTGAACTTTTAAAACTTCGAAGCCTGAAGAGCAGCTACTGCAGTAGATATTAGCGTTCATGATAAAAAAAAAGAAACGCTGCCTTTCCACCAAACGCTGCCCTTTCCTTTGAATAATGCATTTGAAGGTGTTCTTTGCGTAACCTACACACTGCCTCCTAGCCAGCGTAGGTCTCTGGCAGAAATGTCAGCGCTGTTTGGATAAGGGAGGTGAAGTTTGTGAGATCGCCTCCCCCCCCCCACCCCCACGCTCAGCTAGACCTGCTGATGGTCCGTCTTCTGTGGGGATCTGGGGGGCTTTTGCCTCAGCATAAAGTAAAAAGAATAATAGTAGAACAGGCTTGTGACTTTGTTAATTAAGCCCTGAAATGTTCCCTAGTTTGATTGAATCTTCGTCTTATGCAGACGAGATCTCCACCGGTGTCTTGTTTGTTTGACGTGGCCTGCTCAGGGTAATACTATGTAAATTGCTTTTCTCTCCTTGATTGCAAGGCATTATGACGAAGATTGATCTCACGCTGGAAAAACAAGGTGTGTGTGTGTGTTTTTTCCCCGTGACAAAACACTTGAGAGACTGACATATCCTGAACGCTGGGTACCTGACTGCCTTCCGAATTCCAGTACGGCAGACAGCCAGGGAAATACAACGCGGTCAGAGAGGGAAAAAATCACTTCCAAGGAAAATTTCAAATGTAATTAGAGGAGAAGGTGACCTAGATTAACCCCTAACCCGACATAATTGGGGTCTCTTAGTGACTATGGGATTAAACTGCCTTGAAAGACAGCGACTAATTTGAAATTTGTTTATTTATTTATTTAGCAGGCCTTTCTGTTGCATTTTAATCTCTTGTCTCACACCAGCGACTAAAGAAAAAGATTTTTCAATGGGCTTGAGTAACTTTAGTCTGTTTGAGTCAGCAAATCAATGCGAGTATGAAATGCAAAAAGTTACCCATAAGTCTACTTTCTATTGTTTAGCCCAACGTTTGCCATTGTGAGGCTGCAGCTAATGTGGCACATATCGCTGGCCCAGGATGGATGGTCTTTACTTTTTATATCGACGAGGTGTGAAAATTGCACGGATGCAAGTATGGTGACAGAAGCGGTCCATTCCTCTGCCCACAAATCGCATTGTAATGTGCTGACAGCATTTATTGCGGCTGGGAAGATGGAAGCGCACCATGCGTGGCCCCTCGCGACCCCCAGCCAATGCAGGCAGCTGGGGTCAGACGCCATGCCATCATTTTCCGCTCATCATCGATGGCCGACCTTTTTATTGTTAATTGCCTGTAAATTGGTCATGAAAGTAGTGGTCAATTACCATTGTATTTCCCGGTGAGATGAAAGGGCAGTCGTAATGATAAGACAATTAAAAATGTTACCAAGAAACGGTAATTAAGTACTATTTCAACAAGCAACTAGAATGGGAGCAGGTTAAATCGCAAAGTCTAATTTGTTCACAGTGGGTGCCCCTTAGAGCAAATTAACCAAGCTGGTGTTTACTTGCACCGCGACTGTATTTGTTCAGAGATGGGTAAGCTTCTGTGTTCCATTATTTTCTCTTACATTTACATACTTAGCAGACCCTTTTGTCCAATGCATCAGTCAGTTAGCAGTCAGACAGCTGCCATCGAGTGATTAACAGACAGCTGAATTCATGTGTCTGGTTTTCAGGACCATCCAACTCCATGAATGGAGGGAGGCTATTATCTATGTAACAGGGCTTAGAGGTTAGGGGTCCTGTTACCTGTGGCCATCACCCACTGCTTAGCAGAGCTCCAAAAGAAAACCTTATATAATAAAGGTTTATTGATGTCCATCTAAATATTATAATATATACATATTTTCCCTTACTTTTTGCAACCTCTACCTGCACTCTGCTGCACCGACTTCTGCTCTGCATAGCGGTATGGGAATAGCCTCTGGGGGAGGCAGCCAGTGCTCGCCAGCTGGGTAAAGGCTTTTAAGATGCTACGGCTCTACTGATGACTAATCTCTGCTGTAGATGGTGCCCCCACCTTAGATATCCGAAGGGGGTCTTTTCTGAGCTTTTAGCTGAACTATAACATTTAACAACCCCAAACAACACATGCTGATGCAAAGCGGCCTTAAAAAGTGTGTAGGGGGTACTGCAGTTACAATATAGTATGTAAAGTAAAACTACTCTGAATATATGTAAGGAAATGCTGGGAGGTCAACAGCAATAGTAAATCCAGAATCATACATGGTTGTATTATTGGTGTAGTTCCTCCTTTGGCAGTATGTAGCACCTCATAGCAAATACACTCAAAATCATTTTACTGTTTGTTCCCACCACACTGTACCTTTCTGGTTCGCTGATGTCACATGGTGTGCACCAATCAAGCGCACTTCCTGGTCTATTTGCCCCTCCCCAAGGTACCACTGTCCCTCTAATGGGAAATGCAAGTCAGAGAATTACAGGAGCGACCTGGGAAGCTCGGCAGAGGCTGGGGGAATCCCCCTGCGGCTGCCTGGAGCTGCACTCGCTGTGCTCCGTCAAGCGGGACATTCCGCCATCTTCTCTGCACAGGGGAGCCAGTCAGCTGACGCTCTGTGTTGATGGGCGTAAGTGAGTGGCTTCTCTGGCTACGCGCCCCTCCTCTCCTCCCTTTCCGCTCTCCTTCCTCCTATTATGAGCAACTTGGGTATGAAAATCGGTTTCTCCCCGAATCCTAATTGCAAACCAAACGCGGGAATGTCTTCCCCCAAAAGATCACCCACTTCCCCCGAATCCATCCCAGAACACTGAAACGCGACAGGGCTGCGGCGTATCAATAGCAGCCGTTTCACTGAAGAACAGACATGCAGCGTGTGTGTTTATCTGTGTGCGTGTGTTAGTTTCCCACACTAGTCAATGTGTGTTGGTTTCTGGTGCTGAAGGTGAGTAATGGCTTTACAGGTGACTCGATCAACAGGTTTCGGTAAAAGGGCTGGTTCCAGCTCGAACCCCGAAACCAATTAAACGACAAGAAAGATGGATGAGGCACAGCTCCTAAGCGCGGAGGAGTCAGCTCCTTATTGGGAGTATCGTGTTGAGTGAGTGCCGCTATAATTGAGTTAAATATACTCATACCAGCCTTTTTTCCTTCACTCTGATAGAATAACAACCACAAGTTCTTAACATTTGATCACACTACATTTTTTCTATATATGGGATTTTAATGTATGCAGAAAACAGTATGTTTTTTTTTACCTAAAAGCCTAGAAAAACTAATGTGTCATATGTGGAGAACAACAGCTTTTAAAATAAAGCAAGAGTGTGGCGCATTATAAATTATAATCGGACTGTTAAGCTGTTCAGGTAATGAATTGGTAAGACTGGTATGTTGCCTGCGGCGCATGACGGTGGCACTCTGAGTGAGGACCGCTATCCCAGAACTGCTCTAGTATTTCTTACTGAGAGGAATCTGTGCGAAAATCATTCAGTATTTCACACTGTCAGGTCCCTGCAATTTTTAGACTGTAAAAATTGGTTTTAAAGGACTTAGCCTGCACCTCCTATTTTGATCAACAAATAATAGGTCATACTTCAATAGCTGTGGATTTTTATTACAGGCATTTCAAACGAAATACTTGGTTTTACAGCCGGTGCTTTTCTTCATCGGCTGGATATCATTCGGCGATGACAATGCGGTTTAAGTTTTTGCCTGAGATGTGATTGGATTCTGTTTGGTTCACTGAGTGATGCTGTAACCTCACAGCCCCGGCATTGTGGGTGTGGCTTGCGCCTGGGACTCTCTGCAATGAATTTCCTTGTTCCTCTCTGTGCCTTTGCGGATTGCAATAGATAAGTTACATTGGGTGGTTTTTCACCCGCAGACCCAAAAGAATGTATGCAGATAAATGAGTGTCTTTGTGTGAGAGCGTTTACCCTGCAGTAGATGAGTAACATTGTTCCCCCGTCTAGTTGGGGTTCTCTCCTAGTTTGTGAACCCCTACTAGATAAGTAGATTTTGTCTTAATGTAATTTTTACGTAACGTTAATGACAGGGTTGCCAACTCTGCACAACCAGCTAGCGTAGGATTTTCAATTTGAGAGAAGTCTGTTTACGCATTTACATGTATGTATTACTTTTTTTTGACTAGTAAATAGTCTGTCGGGTTTGCAAACTACCCCAGGGCTTGGAAGCGTGAGGGCTACGCCGGATGTGTGAGAGTTGGAAGCGTGAGGGCTACGCCAGATGCATGAGAGTTGGAAGCGTGAGGGCTACGCCGGATGTGTGAGAGTTGGCAACGCTGATTGACAATAGTGATAGAGTTGCCGGCTGTGTGAGTCGCCGAAATGCGCATCGCGGTCATGCCACTGCCTGCAAAGCTCCCTGGAGCATCTGAGCACGCGGCAGTCGGCATCGGCAGGTCCCGCACTAATGGAGGTGACTGGAGACACCAGCGCAGGGAGTCCTACCGGGTCAATGCATTAGGCACCGGGCCGTGGTTCCCCTACAAGAAAGTGCCTGCTGGCAGAAGAGGCCCGTTCTGAGGCTCTCCTTAGCTGCTGGGACCTCAGGAGGAACACTTAGAGGCACTTGGGAGCCATGCATAAGTGATTCAGGGCTGAAATGCTTCAAAATAAGAGCGCTGCATAGCTGTTTGGAAAGCCTTCGAAATTCCTTTACTGGCAAAGTAACACGCCATTTCGCCCTTACTGCCTCCATCAGCCTGGGAGAAATGTTGCGATTTCATTTGCGATTATGAATTAAAATTTTTTTAAATTGTTTTCGCGTTCCAATGAAACAGCGATAACAGATAAGAAATTTAATTGTATATTGGCATAGTAATGAGTGTCACCATCTGTGTCTGTGCCTTGTTTTGTAACCATATCGAACCAGATGGCAGTACATGGGGAGGGGGGTGTTTGCTGAAGTGTTGATGTGGAATGCAGGAAAAAGCATATTAAACCGGCACGTGCTGTAAACACGTGTTGTCTTGGGAGTGATGCAGGTTGATAAAAATGTGTTTCAAACAGTGGATGTCAGCCCTTGGGGATGTTTACTAGCCCACACATGTGCACGCACCCACATACAGGCGTGCCATGTGCTTCAGTGCGGTAGGTTTGTTAAGCTGCCAGGTATATTCAGTGGTGGAGCTCAAAATGCCAGCCTCCCAAACACAAGCTCAGCTTGGGCCCCCTCGCCCACACCGCTGGCGTGTTCCCGCTCCCCTATCCACGCCTGGCCCCCTCGCCCACACCGCTGGCGTGTTCCCGCTCTCCTGTCCACGCCTGGCCTCCTCGCCCACACCGCTGGCTCCCCTTTTCACATCTGGGCCCTCGGAACCATTTCCAGCATCCCCTGGTTTAGCGTCACTAGCTGGACCGGGTGCTGCAGGGAATCTTGGGTAGAATGGGACGATCCCCGAACAGGAGACGCACAGTGATGCTGCAGTGATTATTTTTTGATTAGCCCTTCCATTCTGGCATATAAGGTGGATTCATCTAAGCACCTTTTGTCCTCTGGTTTGTCTGGGAAATTAAATGCTTAGCATGACATTAAACAGGCGGACTGCTGGAGTTTGAAAGCAATCCGAGGCAGATGACTTCTGAGCTTAAAAACAATATTGCTGTGGCCTGATGCCATAACGGCTTAAACACCAATGCAAGTTCGTTTACTGTTAACCAAACAGACCAAATGAATAAAGCAGGAGATGCTGCCACGTAACAGGGTCGCCTCGACGACCACGTGGCGCTCTCACGTCACAGTGTTCTCTGCTTGTTTTATTCTCGCCCACATCCATTCTATTAGTACAAATTAGACATCGGAGAGCTTGAAACACGCTAGATGCTCGACTTCAAGGCCAGCAGAGACAGTGATGCATGCCAGCGGCAGAGAGGGGAATTCGGCCTTTCGGTGTGAACGAGAAGCCACTCCATTAAGGCAGTAGGATAGTAGCCCCATTACGTCCATATGGTGGAATTTCGGTCGAAAGGATTTTTTGTGTTAGAAATTTCAAATGAGGAACTCCTTTCGCAAAAAAAAACATAAATTAAGATCCATCCATCCATTTCTGATTGCTTATCGTGATCGTGGGAGGGCTTGAAGCATAAATGTGTCCTGCAGAGGAGTTTAATCCTGTGTGAAAGTTTCTGTGAACTTCCATGTGGAACGTTTCCATCATCTTTTCAGTCTTTTTCACTCTAGCTGTGAGTGCACTGTTGTTCACCTCTTATTTGTTAAAAGCCATACTTTGTTGCAGATCGGTAGCTATTTCTAATTTGTCTTGAAGATGACAGATGTTTGGTTTGTGTATCCTTGATGTAATAAAGCACATTTCTGACAGCTGTTTCTGTCACACAAACCATACCTCAAAAAGCCCTTAAAAAGCAGTTCATCTCTCTCAGCTTAGAGCAATGTGGATGCACGGCCAATTATAACTGACCACAGATTTTTGGGACAATTTCGGAAGTGTCAATGGTATGAAACAGCTATAAAAATGAGACAAAAAAGTTTTCCTTTCAATTTCAAAAACACCCCAAAAACAATTTGCAGCATTTTGAAAAGAGAGGTGGGGAGGAAGTGCAGTATAGCCTCACATTTCCAGGGCTGTGTGTGTGTGTTTGTATATACTACACTGAGGTGGGATCCAAATGCCTTGACACCTTTACCCTGGTGGGGACATTTCTGTGGTTCAGTATTCCAAAAAAAACTGTCTGCAAACAAATGATATATTCAAAAGTCTTGTGTGTTTCGTTTATTTACTTATGGTTATGCTTAGGGCAGGGTGGGGGTTAAGGTTGTCATGGTTAGTATTTTTCCCATAGAAGTGAATGAGCGGGCCCCGTAAGGATAGGTATACCTGACGTGTGTGTGTGTGTGTGTGTGTGTGTGTGTGTGTTCGTTCTCCCTGTGTTTCAGTGGATTTTCTCCAGGGTAGTTGTGGGAACTGCTGTCTCTAAATGGCCCGTGATGTGGCTCCCTGTCATTCTACCATCCCATCCAGGATGCTCCTCTGAATTGAGTCCTCTGCTTCCAGGGATAGACTCCAGGCTATCCAAGAGGGATAGATGCACAATAACCAATGTGCAACAGCATTGCATTTAACACACAGCAAAGGCTCTTTCTACATTTGAATAGGTTGTCTGTCAGAGTAGATTTTCCCTTAGCATTGTGGGCGTCGCCGCTGGTCTGGAGGAAACAAAGCGTGTTGTGAGATAAAAGTGTGATGTGAGATAAAAGCGTGATGACCAACTGTTATTCATCTTTTTTTTTAATTACCCTGCCTTAGAGAAAAAGTCAGGACTCTGCATTCATATCGAGCAGATAACAGGAGGTCAGCTTCACGAAGATGAACGTAACGTGGAGATTTTTTTGCAGGTGGGGAAGGGACGGGCGGCAGCCACGTCTTTGTTTTGAGGAAGATAGGAGTGAAGATGAGGCTGAAGGCCGTTTGACATCCCCCCCCCCCACCAATCTAAAGGATGTAATACAATTCAGCTGGACGCTACCTGGGGGAAGCTTGGTTGGGAATTTATAGACGTGTCTCTGCACGGGGGCGGATGCCAGGGGAGGTGTGCTTTGGGTTGGGGGTGGTAAGCACAGCTGTTAAGGCAACATATGGGTGGGGGCATCATTACCACACGACCCGGCTGCGCTCCTTGTGCTGTTTTAGGTAGCAGTTGTCACTCATTGTGCCATCTGGAAGGACAGCCCAGCTGGCGGGTGGCCGTCGCCGTTGTTTTTCTCACAGTTTTGCAGAAAATGACGCAAAGATAGGTGCAGCCTTAGCAATACGGGCTGTTTCACTGGGCGAAAGCCAGGCGTACAGGAGTGGGAATGAGGCTGGTGTGTGTTTCGCTGGCCGCCATTCAGTTTGTATCAGTTCATAAACGTTTATTCTAGGTAGGGTCACGGAGAGCGTTTCCCAGCATGCAATGGGCACACTAGCAGGGAACTCCCTGGCTATTGATTACAGAGTGCACAATAAGGGCGAATTAGTGACACAGATTCAATTTCTTTGCACTGTGGTGGAAAAATCCACCAAAAATTGTGGGAACAGGAACGCACAGAGCTGGGCCTGGGGAGTGACCCCCAAACCTGCCGGTGTGAGACAACAGTGCTTCCCCCTGAGTCGCTGTGCCATCCAATGCATTCATGTCTTAGCTGCTTGTGTGAAAGGGTCAAAGGTCAGGTTGTTGGCCTGGTGCCTTGTTGAGAATGGCCGCCTGGGACGGCCGTCCGACGGTTCTAATGTCCCTATCAAGGGATCTGATTACAGGGGGGCTTTAAAAAAGACAGGTGACTGGAACTGTCATTGCGTCTCGGGAGAGAAGGGGTCCACCCTTCTGCCTTAATAAGGAACAGCTGCTTGGATAGACGCTTACTGGCCCACAAAACAGACCGGAGCTGACCCAGTACCTTCAATCACGAACGCAGACGCCAGATCTGCTGCAGTGACAGAAGCAGCATAACACCCGGCCCTTTCCTCACCTGCTCAGCCAGATGGTTTTATTGACCTTATAAGTATCTTACCTCTCTATGAGTGATCAGAATCCATGGATCCCAGCAGCACATCACACCATTATCACTCCTCGCTTTTTGGTCTCATGTTTTATGTATCAGTACCTGGCTTAACTGGCTGTCCAGTGCAGGGTCACAGGACGCCTGTCACAGGAAGCACGGGGTTCCATTCATGGGAGCACCCTGAAATTGATGCCGGTGCATCACAAAGCACATGCCTTTCAGACATCAGTCGGCCTAAACCACAAGTCTTCTGACGATGCGGGGAGACCAGAGAAAAACCACGAAACACAGGCAGTAGTTGGGGGGCGGCAATCAATCCCATAAACCTAGAGGTGCAAGGCCCCCCTGCTACCTGCTGTGGCACTCTGCCATCTATATTTCTATATATTTCTTATGCTCCATGCAAATTATGCGAACCGTGAGCTATCCATAGACTTAACAGTAAATATATACATAATGTCGACATGTACGTGTACAAACAGGAGGAGAAAAACAGTCTTGCACATCTTTGGGGAAGCCCTGCTAAAGCCAGAGGAGCCGTTATCAGTTTGTCGTGCACGGCCATGAGACGCCATCTGAGACCCTGACATTGAGGGGATCGTCTCTCCTTCCTCGGCCTTCATTCGCTGAGCCGTTCCTGAGATTCGGACCTTCAGCATTTCCTCTGTAGCTCTCAGACACGACGTCTTTGTCCTGGGGAGGGTAATTCGAGCCGCCGTTATCGCCACGGATGTTCCGGCTCCCGAAATCGAATGTTTTAAGAGCGGTTTGTTGATTTTCCTGGTAGATTTATGTTTGAGATGATTGGGGGAAGAAAGGCAAGGCTTTGGGTACTGTGGTGCTCTTTAATTTAGAGTTTGTGTGGTATAATGCCGAGTTCGGACAACAAGATTAATAGTGGGCGATTCTCTTCAGCTCGATATCTACTTAATCTTGCTAGCGTTCCGACCAGGGTAACCTCAGCCTGGAAGCTTGGAAGCAAAGATGGGGAAAGAAAATTAGGTAAAGGTAGGGTCCTGTGTGCATGCAAAGGCAGAGAGAGAGGCGTTGGGGAGCGCAGAGGGGGTGTGATAAAAGCATACCCTCCCCCACACAGACACGCCCAAAGAATAGCATGTATAGCACTCATGTGTTATTCAACCGCCTATGCAGTACGGGGTGCAGTGAGCGTGAGCCTGTCCCAGGCAGAGAGCTCCTGAACGGGATGCCAGCCCATCACACGGTGCCCCGCCCGGTGTCCACAGAATCTCCTCGTGTTTAGAGCTGGGGGTCATCATTCAAACCCCCAGCGGCGGATGGGTGATCCTGCCGTGCTGCCGACTCATGAACCTTGGCCGGAGAAGAACATGCATCCGTTTGTCTCATTGCCATCTTTCTCCCCGGCCACGCGTCCAGCTGGGTTGCGGCTCCCATCTAGAACGTTCCGGAATAATTCTACCACTGCTCCCCGGGTCCTCTTTCATCTCTGTTTTTGACAACAGAGAAAAAAAATAAATCAATATGTTAGCTGGTCGGGCTGAACAAACAGAAAAAGGGTTTCAATCTGTAGAGAATGGATGGAATCAACAGGATCTGTCAACAGCCGTACGGGGGCATCCTGGTGTGCTTCTGCTGCGGCGCCAGAAACCCGAGGGGCAGGATGGGGGCGGAGCCGATTGGGGGCAGGCGCAAGGTCACCTGTAGCAGGTCCTGGGCAGCCTCATGGAGAGAGCCGTGTTGTGGGGGTGCATGAAGGAGGTGGGGGCACACTTATTGTTATTTTCCCCTCAGTCTCTTCAAATTAATCAGCGCAGTGCACAGAGGCAGCTCCAGGGCTGTCAGGGCCCCC
>JABFEB020000036.1:13314220-13341857 GCA_019775895.2 Stomatorhinus ivindoensis | reverse complement strand
CCCCACGACGGCACAGGGAGAACATGCAAACTCCACACACATGAAACCTAGGCGGGGACTCGAACCCAGGTCCCAGAAGTGTGAGGCAACAGTGCTAACCACTGCACCACCATGCTGCCCCCTCCAATAAATCCAAAAAGCTGAATACATATGAACCTTCACATTACTTACATGTGCTTACATAACATTTCTGTACTGCTCTTTTTTGAAATCAGTGGAAACATAGACATGTTCTCAAAAGGCACCAAATGAGAAGCAGCCCAGCACCAGCTCCATGTTGGTGGAAACAAGACATCTGACTGTTACCATCAGAGGCCTCCATCCTCCAATACTCTTTAATTGCAATATAGACATTTGTTACCTGCTACCGCATTCTTTTACTGTTGCAAAGTTTTGCTGGATATCCGCAAATCTGCACAGAAACTTGTCGAGGACTTTTCACAAAGGCATCCAGCAGGATGCTTCACTGAGTCCAAAACAGTAAAGCCTTTTTGGCAGCAGTGCTGGGTTCGGGTAGCTGTCGATGGAGCTGATTCGCGGGGTCGTTTTAATCACCTTCTGAAGAAATGTGACATCACCATATCAATGGAAAATAGAATTGAATTATTCCAGGCTGCCCACAGTTTTACACAGCTGGATAGAATGCAACTTACTGCTGAACACAACAAACGTAGTATATTCTTGCAGTCTACCTCAGGCCTTCATCTGCCTAAACCTCTGTTGTGATCTTATAGACTATCCAGTGGTCGCCTTGGGAGACGTAAACACAAGTTGATCAGTGATAAAGATAAGACAGATTTCCAAGGTATACTGCACCTGGCGTGAGCAGGAATGTTTTGTGAGGAATATCCAACTCTCGATATAGTGATGGCATCTAGAGAATAATTGGTATTGTGTACAGATGGTAATCCTTAATATGTCATTAACATTTAGTTTTTTATACTCATCATAAAAGATTTGAAGTAATCTTTTCTGGTATCCCTTAGCTTACAATTACTCAGAATTTGTAGTTAACATTAAAAGGAAGCTTACTCAATTTATATAAAGTAATGCTAATGAGAAATGATTTTGAGACAGCCTACATCACAATTTCCAGCATATTAGCTATACTTAGCTTTGAATTTATTTGCATGTGTTCAAACACTGGTAATTTCCATGTGAGAACAACTAATTTTCTCTATTTGATCTCGCAGTGCATAGCATGAGACGCTGAGGAATTTCTGCAAAAATTAGGGGAAAAAAAACTATGTACACAGAATTTGTTTGTAAGAAGTTGTTAATGGCTGTGAGCGTGGAGGAGAATATCTATGAATGGTCTGAGCCTGTAGCTGATCGTGACAAGATAATTCACAAGGACTAAATAAAGATTGACGAAATCCTGATGTCACATCGAGGAAAGAGATAAGTATTCATAGTACAACCATTCACATGCTGTCAGTAAAAAGGGACACGTCTCATCACATATTCCGTCCTTTTGGATCTGATTGGCTGCTCTTTCTACATGCCAGTCAATGGATTGACAGTTAGTTCATACAGTTAAGACTGTCATTCCGTTTCCCTAAGCAAGTGTTTGTAGTTCCTGTCTACAGTTCCTGCGAGTTCCACTGATGTCCTCATATGCAGTACTAGATGTTTCATAACCAAGGTGCGGTGTTAGGTCTTTTGAAGGACTCATGGAAACGCGTCCCTTTCAGGGTCAGAGATAAATACAATACACTACTATGAATCTCCAGAGATAGTACAGAACAGAAAGGATTCTTATAATGAGAGATCCTCATTACATAGAGTCCATTTGTATAATTATTTAGGTCTTTAAAAGCATGTTTATTCTGTTATATATTCTACCTCTTTGTTTCTGCCTAGGTCTGGTTTTCAAGTTATGCTAATCATTGTCATTTTCTGATAAATTGAAGCTGTTTAAATTTTGTAGCACTATAATAATTATTCTGTGCATTTATTATGGGATTCACAGAAAAGAGAGATTGGCAGTACTGTATAAACAGTAATGGAATTTGGATGAATAGAAGAAGGGATGAAGGTTGTCTCATAAATGCTACAGTGATTATTTCCGGCTGCATTTTTGTATCTGGAAATGAAAGGGTCAACTGTGATTTCATATTCAGGCAGGAAGGAATAATTGTGCTAAAATATTAAAAATATGTGGGGGATAATTTAACATACCTGGCAGAGCTGGTTTGGGCCCTTAATGTCCTCAGGGCATAGGCCAGGGGGCTACTGGAAATGTAATGATGTCCCTTGTGTTAAACATAAATGTCAAACACCAGTGTTGGTGGCAGCTGAGGTTAAACCAAGATTAGCTGCTTTCTACCACATCCCACCGTCTCTTGCTAACCATGTTGTCGTGTGAGAACTTGGGCTTTATGTATACTCTGAGTTTTTGCAGGAAAAGGTTACCCCCGCTAAAATACGTCATTTCTTTTATTTTTTTTATGGGATTTTATATGTCTATTTAATGTCCTTCAGTATAATGGTATAATAGATGGTTCATATCTAAGTATATTATTCATGGGACATTATTATAAGGTGGTATACGGCTCATTCTGCACTTTTCGGAGGTTAAAGTAAAGTGTCATATGTGCTATTCTTTTTCGGAGGGGAAAATACCTGCGATATACACCCCCCCTGGGGTCAGGCTGAGGGTCTCATGGCCCGCTCTACACGTTGAAGGCAATCCTCTCTGACAGTCCTGCTCATGAACTAATGTCATCCAAGGTTGGCCTTTGTGGACTGATATCGCTTGGTGCTGTTTCCCACTGTTCCCGGGGGACATTCCTCCCGCCCGGTTGGCGGCGCTTCAGAAACCCGTCGTACGTGCCCCAGTAGCCTTTCGCTTGATGACAGGGGGGACGACCTAAGACTTCCCTGATTTTACTGCACCAACGGTCCAATAATTGCCCGTTGTCTACCATTAACAGCCGTGAGCAGATCATTTGTGATCGATTTAATGTACTAATTGATTAAAGTCTTTGATCAATTTGGGTGGGGGGGCATAAAAATGCTGTCACACAGGGTATCCTGATATATTTAAAATATTTAAAAAGGGGCTTTAGATTTATGGTTATTTTTGCATTGTGTTTTCGGTGGCTTTACAGCAAAAATGGATATATGAAAGAGTTAGAATTATATTTTTATTTTACAAATCTAATTAGGCAGAGGGGGCGGCTTTATACACATCATCTGATTTACATTTTGTTTTGATTTATTTCTCCAACAATCACCTTTCCTTGTCACTCGTTATGAATTCCGCTGCCGGATTTTCCCATCCTAACTGATAGATATGTGATTAACTAATCCCTGAAACAAAGAAAAAGGCTGTTTGACATCTGAGATGATGAGATTGTAATCTACGTGGTCCTACTTTAAATTCATCCAGTGTTTACTGCTGAGATGATAGTGTCCTTCAAATAATGCAAAATTCAGTTCCGTTCGTTCATTAGGCTCTGAATTCAGGTAGGCGCTTACCGACTGTACTTCTGAGTTATGTAAACGTGATTTTGCACACCCTTTACACATTGTCACCTACAGTTTGGAGTTATTATCTGTGTTTCACTGACTTTTTACTAACATGCCATACTTGTGCACATTAATACTGTGGCTATGAAAAACCTGTTAAAATAATCACCTGCGACTGTTTGCGAAAGTGGAGGCAAAAAATCTTTTCATGGCAGTTCTGAATCTCCAGATGTGCAATTAGAAGATAAACCAGATGTTGTTATTGTGTGCAGGGACATGCTAATTCACCATTCTCTAGCTATCTGTGTCTATCGGATGACAGCAGAGAAGCCCCAGTCCCTGCTTGGAATACCTGACAATCAATCTTTTTACGCTTGTGTTTTCAGGAGATTTTCGGGCTTCCCTTATGGGCAAATTCCCCATGAGACCCCACACCCCAATCTCTTTAGCATGCATAGCCATACAATCAAGCAGTTTACTGAGTATTATTCTTGAACAGTTAGCCTTGGCTTCCGAGAATGCAAGTCCCTGCTGAAATCAGGTCTCTTTTTGGTTGTTTGAAGGTATCAGCAGCCTTTGAATTGAATTGAGTAACTGTGCAGTAGGTCTGAGAAGGCATGGTTTCGCACTTTGCTGTCCCTCAAGGCCAGCGTTGTCTTGTGAGGTGTGAGTGCCTGAACAAGCTGGGGTCGAGCTGTGTAACCTTTGTCAACAGATTTGTATAAACAGTGGATGGTCCCAGCTGAATGCCGAATGTCCAGCGTTACATCCGGTTATAGATTCAGCGCTGGGCATAAGTCACCTTCCGCACTGCTTTCTTTGGGAAGGCTGAAAACGGTGAGTCAAGTGCTATAAAAAAGCTGGGACCTTACAATAAGCACAGCATCCTATCCAAGGTGTCACCAGCTTGCTGCGTAAGACCACAGCTTCCACGTGGCTCCTTACTGGAGAAGTTCTTAGAAGATAGATGGATGTTTCTTCTGTGGGTATTTTTAATGGTTTTCTGCTTTTCTGCTAGCCCACCTCTGTCTAATTTAATGGCTGTATTTTCTCCGATCAGCATCCAGTCTTCTAAGGTCAGAAAAACAATTTGTGTTAATTAACCATAGAGCATATGTCTTACATTAAAGTCTACATTAAACCTACAGAATTTAATACACTAACAAGCAAGAGAAAATCAGAGCTCCATGTCTAGAAGCCAATGAGTTAACTTAGATGACCGATCATGTTTGTTGCAATATTACTGTAGCCTTTAAGTAAATTACAAGAAAGCATGTTTATGTTTAAAATAATTTCCATTGAAGATACCCACTGTGACGATTTTTAGAGATTTCATAATTTATTGTTGAATTTAGAAAAATTCTATTGATTTTTTTTGTCAGTTTGTGTTTGCACTGCATGAGGATTATGTCAGTAAAGTTTCTGGAGGTGATATATATTTGTGTCTGCAGTGGGCTGGAAGGAGGAGCCAGTTCTGAAAGCGTGTTTCTGTTCTGCATGCCTCATCATAATGGGGGGGCGTGAGCACGGGGGGCTTTTCGCTCTCTCACAAGGGCTGCCTCCGTCAAGGAACTAAGCTGCTCAGTAGGTCAAAAGCTGGCACCTGTATGCCCATCTGCATGACCTGTAGGTCAGGGGTGGCCAATCTTATCCAGAATGGGCCGTTGTGTATGTGACTTTTCCGCAACTCCCCATTTATATTACTAATTAGAGGACTGATTGGCTGAGGAGTCCTCACACCTGGGTTTGAACAGCTGACCTAAAGGTTACCCCAAACACCTGCACACACACCGGCCCTTTGCGGATACGATTGGCCACCGCTGGTGTACAGTAGGTTACATCATAAGCGTGTCAAACTGCTCTGTCTACTACAATAAATTCATTCATCCTTTTCAAATCGGTGAAGGTTTTATCTAATGTCTCTTACTTCAATAAGAATGAAAAAAATTTAATTTCAGCAACAATAATAATAATAATAATAATTATTATTATTATTATTGAAATCATCATCGTCATATAGAGATGCCAGTCTAACTGCACACGTTTTTGGTCTTTTGGTCTATAAGTATAAACTTGTATGTTTCATGTTTGTTTATCTGTCTTCAGTAAAATCATCTTACATCACGCACTCACTAAATGCTGATATGAGCTTCGGCGTCAGCAGACGGCAGCGCATGTAACCCTAAGCTGTGCTTGTGGCCTGAGTACTGGCGACCGATAGGTACATGGGCTCGCATGTTATGCATAATTGCGGCGCCGGCACTCGAGGTGTCGCCTTGACATCAGCCCGCATGAGCTGTAGGTGCAGAGGTTTGCGTTTCCTCTGGGCCTTTGAGAGATCCTCTCTTTTTTTGTCGGTAATCAGCGGTTTCCCCCGAGGTGATTCTGTCTGGGTTATGCTGCGTTTTCAATGTCCATCCATGTGTTTCTGCTCACTCTTGAGGGTGAAGAATATTCAAAGTTGATAAGGTTTTAATTTTAAAGTAAATCATTTGTATCCAGAATCACAGCATATTTTCAACACTTTTTATAAGTGGAAAGTAATAATTACTACAGGGCCAGGCTAATTTCTGCCAGAAACAGATCCTATCCAACTTTAAACTTAGAATAAACACGCACTACAAAGCAAGGGTCGGTTTGTGGTTGTAGCGGAGCAGGCAAGATGATCAGCAAAGCTGTTTACCACAGGGCCCCCTGTTGACCAAAAATAGTCACTACACTCCTTGTTTAGCAGATGCTGAACAGTGAGCTAGCTGTGATCTCCAGACTGTACTCTTAGCAATTTATTTAGTGTTTGAAACACCTGAGGGGGGAGGCCCCAGGTTCCTTTTTCAGTGGGGGCCCCGGAAACAACAAAGCAGCCCTGGAGTGCATTTTGAGCCCCGTCACAATCATCCCTTTAATGCGACACCCACAGTTTTCTCGACCAGCAGTGATGCCAGAGTGTGGCTCGGGGGGGGGGGGATGTGATGGACTGAACTCCCCACCGCAGAGCTCATCAGCCTCATGGTCATGAACCGCATGCATCGAGGCTTTTAGTGCAAACAACGACCATTTACTGTGACAGACAGGGGTTAATATTTATCACAGAATTCTCATTATTAGCATATATTTTTATGTACGTTGGTATTAGACTGTATTAGTGTCCTGCAATGGATTCGCATCATATGCTTCAGGAGATTGGGTTCAGGGTCACTATGAACTGTACTGGAGAAGTGGTGAGTGAGGGATAGGTGCATAGATGGATGGTTTGTATCTATACTGTATATACCATTTGTATATACTTTGAACTAAGCGGCTGCTTCAGTAAATTTTCCTGAATGAATGGAATCTGTCGGAGTTCACTTTCTTGTTAATTGTTTTAATTAAAATATACCTTATAATTAGAAAGCAGTACATTTATATCAACTTGTATTAGTGGATTTTAGGTTCAGGTTGTAAAAAGAGACACGCAGGTGTCTGACTAGAAAAAAAGAGCAGCATGGCAGAATGTATTTTGGGAGCAGTATTTGCGTATCTTACTGTTAATTATGTCAATTAACATTAATTTCACTGGAATTTCTTCCTCTTGACCTTTGCTATTTCAGCTTATCTAGAGCATTGAAATCAACTGACTTTAGTTAACATTTGCATTTATTTACTCAGCCGACGCTTCTATTAATTTGTTTCTCACTCATCTATACTGCGGATAGGACAAAAATAACAGTAGGGCCTAACAAAATATTAATATTAAGATTAGAAGGAAGCAGAGCCAGACTTTGAGAACACTTTTAGTCTTGAACTGCTGTATATATGAAACAATATATTGAACCATTATTCAATTAGAGACGCTGGATGAAGGAAGTGAAAATATAGTTATGGAAGGTTCCAGAACCTTTCAGAAATGGTGAATGATGTCTAGACCAGGTGGGGAGGCCATACAAGGCATTTAACTTCATAGTGGGCTTTATGAAACCGCTCTTGAATATGCTTGGCAGTGTGAATGGTAGCATTATCATGCTGGAATATGGGAACATCATCATGCCAAAAAATGATCTCAAATGGTACACGATCAAGACATCACTGCCCAAATCAGCAGACGCTGTTGGCGTTCTCCTAACGTAAACCCATACAGAAGGGGTGAAAGATGACTGATCAGACTATTTTAGTTTTCTTCCACTACCCATGGGTCTTAGTTTTGTAATCCTTACAGCAGCTTATGTGTCTTTACACTTTGGAGTTGGATACAAGTGGTTTCTGATACACAGCCCTGCCATCCAGGTTTGGGAAGCTCACCATGTGTGTTTTCACAGAGACGTTGATTCAATCCTTTGGTGACTTTTAGGTAACTTTAGAATTACTTTTAGTTTTACAGTGTTTAGCAGTTATCTTGTGAACTCTCCATCTGTCCCAGTCAGTGAGCTTCGACCTGTGACCACTGTTCCTCTGTATTTGTAATTGTGATTAAAGTCCTTTTTTATGCAGCACTTCCACTGTTTGGTCCTGTGTCTGCATCTATTAGACTGGATCAAGCATGGGACCCTTGACAGGAGACTAGAGAGATTTGAAACACCTTCAACTATCTTGAATGTTTTCTGTATATAACAGTCTATGATGTACAAACACAGACAGATAAAACATCATACCCCTCAGTGGTGCTGAGGTCACATACCAGTACAGTCAATATATTCATCTGACCTGGTTCTTAAATTTCACAAATCACTTTGTCCACAAAGAAAGGAAGATGTGGCCCAATCCCTGTGGGACTCAGAGAAACCTTAAGCATTTAGTGGTAAGGCTTGCTAATTCTGTAATTACCTTCTATAATGGGTCTGCAGTCATTACTTTGCCTTTTTATTTTAAATAGGACCTTGAGATTTCAGGAATGCTGAATATAAGGCAGTCCTGCCCCCAGTGTGTGATTTGTGATGGATAAAATTCATGAACGAGGAACATGCTGAGATTGGGCTACAGGGAATTATACTATCATCCCTCTGCAATGGCTTTTTAGGTGCGGGGAGTCTGTCCTCATAAGGCCAGGGTACGAATCAGGGGACAATCCAAATGGAATTCCAGTGCATCACAATGAACATTGTCACACACTATGGCTGATTTCTAGACACCTTGTGTACCCAAAGGAAACTCACACAGATACTGTATAAGCGGGACGTGCAAACTTCTCGCCCAGGAGGTGCGAGGCTGCAAGCCGGCCAGCCAAAGCCTTTATGGACCCTGTTAGGTAGACCGTAGCCTGTTAAGTGAAGAGTTAGCGTAGCCAATGATACAGCAGCCAATGGGTGTGAATCTTGTAAAAGAGAACTATGGGAAACCCTGAGCGAAAAAGAGAACAAAAACACGACTCAGGAAAGTATGCATGCAAGTTTTCAGAAAGTTTCTCCGGTGTGTTGGCAGTCCTGTACTTTGCCAAAAACAACAAATAATAAAAATTCTTCTGCCCACATGGTATAGAAATGTGGCTTTGTGGAACAAACAGAATAATGCCTTTTTTCAACACTGCAGTGCATACACAACCCACAACAACCCCCCCTCCAAAAAAAAAATGAGAAACAGTAGAAACCTCAACGTCCCACTCTTCCTGCCTCCCTCCCCATCCCTGTCCTCTCCTCCATCTCCTCCTCGAGTTGATCGGCTGACTCTTCAGTTCTCGGTACGTCCCAGGGAGCCGGAGGGAACTTCTCATGATTCACGCGAGGCTCCCTCTCCTGCTTGCCGTAAGCGTGTGCGTGTGCTTTCGGGGAAGAGAAAGCAGGAAACCTTAGAGCAGTGTTTCCTAATCCAGTCCTCGGGGACCCACAGTCAGTTCACATTTTTGCTCCCTCCAAGCTCCCTGCCGACAGTTCACATTTTTGCTCCCTCTGCTGGTCCCTATTTCTTCCTCTGTGACAGGCGAGAGGAGTCAGTCGTACGGCAGCCAATTATGAGGCGATCACCCACCGATCGGGCGCCTTTGCCACCTTGAACGCCTCTCGACTACTTATAGTGCAGCTTAGACGTTAGATGGGAGGCCAGCCTGCATTTTAAACCATTACCTGTATCTTATACTGATTTCATACTGAATATAAAGACACAGGTGTCTGATAGTGTGATTATGCGCTTTAAATGTTAGAATGACAAGAGCTTGGTGTTTGAATCACAGCAGGAGAGTTCATTGTTATTTAAATGGAATTTCCTCAAATTTAGTCTGACCATCCATCCATCCATCCATCCATCCATCTATCCTCTGCAGTATCACTTTATCCCATGAAGCACACGGCGTGAGGCTTAGAGCACCCTAGACTGGATGCCTGTCCATTGTAGGAGTCACATTCAGTGACAGCAGTTTGACTCACTGCTTGGACTGCATAAGGAGGAAACCCACATAAACTCAGACAAAATCTGTGATTTGAACCCGCAGCCTGTCAGCTGCTCCCCAGGTCATTTTGTACGTTTATTTTTCAGCTAGATTGCGCAGTATTTTTTTCTAATGTCCGAAATAATGTTGAGATGAGTGAGTTGTACTTCTGAAAAGCATATTAAAATGAATCACTTAGCAAGGGACAGGCCTGTGCAGTCTGACTCTAAAGTGGGCGTGATTTATTACCCCCGCATCTGCATATTTTATAAGATCACAGTGTTAACCTTCTTAAAGGTGTGATAGCGAAAATGTCTCTCATTTTGAATCATCGTAAGCTCGTCATTCTCTGTCATTAGTTTATGGAAGAAAAACTGCAAAAAAAAATGTCCCTTAGACTTGGGAATTTGCAAGTGTTTTTTGGCTCATGGGGGGCACATTACATCGTGAGTCTCAAGCGATTTGGGAAACGTAGAGAGAGCTTGCCCTCCTCCATCTGTTTGCTTGGCAATTTTTTTCAAAATACTGATCGTCCTCTGGTGTCAGTCGAAGACCTCGCGGTGAACTGTATCTCACCTGATGGTGGCTTGGCATTGCAGCTAGCGTAGACTCCCCTTGGGGGTCGCTGATGTTGGGGGTGCAGTGGGGCGGCTTGTGCATGTCATCACGTGCTTATGTCGTTGCCGCTGTGGTCACCGAGGACAGCGTGACACACTCCATATCGTGAATAAAAGGAACTCAAAAAATATACGTGACGGCCAACTGATTCAGCTCTCGGTCTACTGAGTCCCCCCACCAACCCCCCCGCAGAGACCCCTGGCACCTCATTAATATGAGAAAAGCACACAGCTTGTTGTGCATCAGACATACTAGAATTTAGCTAGAACTCCGCTACCGGTGTGTGAATGTGTGTGTGAATGGGTGAATGAGAGGCATAATGTAAAGCGTTTTGAGTACTCGTAGGAGTAGAAAAAGGGCTATATAAATGCAGTCCATTTACCATTTACACAATTATTTTATTTATTTTCAAGTGACGTACATAAACTGTGGAGTCCCACAACTGGGAATAGGGATTTTGATGGCAATAGTGCTCTAAGTAAATACCAGATTACATGTCATATATAAACATATGCAATAGTATCTGTAAAATGACTAATTAAGCCTCCAGGACTGAAAACAGGACCAAAACAGACCTCCATTTGTATTGTGTGCATTGAATTGAGTGTTTGTGTGAGGGATGGATGGTTCTTTGTCTGAATGCTCCATGTCAAGCTTGTGTCAAGTGTTTCTTTAACCCAATAATCAGAAAGAAACATCACATAATGTATAGTATGGTGAATACAGGTAGTAAAACCATCATAAAACTCCATCCACAGTGGAAGTCTGAAATTGACTGAGGGTTTAGCTCATAAATATTACTGTAATGACTGCATGTGCCACACAATAACATTAAAAACACAATTAATTATACTGAGGCACGTCATAAATTCTGTGCCACCTCCACATAATATTGTGGGCTATAGATTTTTCATTAAAAAGCAATGAAATTGTCGAGAGGATTTATTCATGTCCCGTCTGAACTGAGAAATGTTGGGTGGTATAGAAACACATCTTGTGTAGAAACAACAAATACCTCTGAGGATCAAAGCAACCGTTCCTCAGAAGCTAAAGGTCAACATGAAACTAACCTATTAATCTGCAGTGAAGGGACTCAGCCGGCCAGTGGCTTAGCTATATGTCCTGTCTGTTCCATGAAATCCATTCGTTTGGAAGTCAAGAGGTATCATTCCCTGGCTTTCTGATCATTCTCAGCGCACAATTAAAGGGGCAGACATGTGTCCTGTTCTGTGCCACACAGCATATTTCCATACAGTTATATTCCATACATTAAAACCTGTTTAAAATCACACCAGCAGGCAAATATTTTGAACACAATGGACCTTCATAAAGGCAAAGGTAAGCAGCTCTGTGGAGAAGTTCTGCTTCTTTAAGTCTCCAGCACCACGGATACTTATTTGTTCCAATCTAAACGACAGACTGATTCTCTGTCATAAATCTCATTATCTCACCGTAGTCGATGCACAAATTGAGTCGAAAATCAATGAGAAGAAAAGTCATCCTTGAAACGTTGTACTAGATTAACTTTCCAGAGTGGCAAAGTCTTAAATGATGCTATAATGAAGCAGTATAAACTTTGTTAAAAATGTGGTATTAACGAGATTTCGGACCAAT
This sequence comes from Stomatorhinus ivindoensis, assembly GCA_019775895.2. NCBI lineage: Eukaryota > Metazoa > Chordata > Actinopteri > Osteoglossiformes > Mormyridae > Stomatorhinus > Stomatorhinus ivindoensis. The sequence goes on along the minus strand of JABFEB020000036.1, from coordinate 13,329,820 downwards.
TCAGAGGATGGGGGTGTGATGCGGTTAGCATTGAGCATTACCGATTTCGCTTGGGGCTACTTCAATTGACACCAAAGCAATATTCTGCCTATTGTTTCTTAGTTCACGGTTCAGCTACGTATGATACTGGTGACTCATGTCGGATTTACTGAGCACTGAAAGAAATGGGAAATGGCAGCAGAGTGGGGACAAACGATAGGTTAACCACGAGCAGCGTTTTGGCATGTTATCTGAGGACTGTTACGCGGGGTGCTGTTTGGAGTGCTAATCTCTCAGCTTAACCATGGATCACAGGCTGATTGTGCACTGGGAACTAATGGCTAAGAACCTGAGGAAGAAAGAAAAATTGACCTTGTAGCTACAGTACTTATATTGTCTCTGAGATGAAGAATTTATAAGACAAAAGTAAGGGATGGGATGCTGTTTATTATGAAGTTTATTGCAAGGGTAATGATAAACATTATTTTGGATAAATTCTTATCAGAGGCAACATCGCTATGTGATCATATTAAGCTCATGGGAATTTTACACAAAAATGTTTTGAAAGCAGAATTAAAATGATTGGTTCAGAGAGATAACTAATTAGATTGTAGAGGAGGTGGGTCCAAGCAACTAGAAGAAGCAGGACCAACCAATCAGATGACTTTATTTTACCACCTGGGAAGTTACTTAATGGAATGTATTGTAAACACATCTAGTATCTCAGTAATTCCAAGTTACTGCTGGATTGCACAGGAATTACAGTGGCTCTGAGGACGGGTTCTCCTCCTGTGGCAAAGCCAGCATAAAATTGAGCTGCTGTCCCATTCCATCAAAGGCTCTCTGGACAGCATCCCATCTGAGGGAGAGGTGGGGGGGGGGTTGGTGCAAAAATCCAAGGTTTACTTTTTCTTATGAGTGTCACACTTAAGACTGCAGGCCCTCGATGAGCAAAGGAAGGTTTCTGCCCCCCGCTCACATGTGCGATCCGGCCAGCTGGGGTGTCCAGGTCCAGTCCCCTCGAGAGAAGACGCCCACACCTGGCTGTTATGAATGTACCCCGTGCGATTATAGGGGCATCTGGTTTGAGCCCAAGATATATTTAGGATGAAATGGCTTTCACACAAAAGCTCTTTTTGGATTTTCTGCCGATTCTTATTCCAGAGAGGATAACAGGTGTACAGTACACAGGAAGGAGATGAAAACAGGCGATGGAGGCAGGCAACGTAAAGAGCCACGAACGCAGACGTTTACGGGGGCCCGTGTCTGCATGCTCGTCACGTAGACACGCTGCATTTTTAACAAGGCTAACAAGTCCCTCTGTTGCTTCCTTGAAGAGTAAATCGATTCAAAACACATGTATGATCAGGTAAACACATCCTCGTGCGTCGATGATTCCTCTCGTTAAGCTATTTGTGGAAACGTTTTAGTGGATTGGCACCGGCGGCCAGGGTGGTCCAGCGCTGGCATTCAGAGAGAAATGACAAAAACACCTTGGGAGTTCAGGGCATATATAAAGCCCACAAGATCAGCCTTCTTCCATTTTTATGGAGGCAAGTTTGTAAGGAAAAAAAACAGAGAAATCTATAGACAACTAGATGAACGCATCTTGGCTTCCTGAGATTGGCAGAAGGGGCGTTAGGGTTAGATGTATTTAGTCAGCAGATGTTTTTTATCAGTGGCATTTCTCAAGGATAATAAGCGCTTTAAACTGCGGACGGCAAAACACCGGCGCAGGAAGGTAATCGGTAAATAAGTTCTCTGGGGCATCTCTTCTGACTGTGAGATCCAGGAGTGTCACACCATAATGTGGGAGCTTGACACATACGTTTAAGTCATATTGTGGTAGGAAAGGCACTGCTTTAACATCTGATACATTTCTGTCCGTCTTACTGCTAATTATATGAATTACCTCCTAAAGTAGCCATCCGGAATTGTGCAGTTGAAAGGCATTAGGCCAGTATTGCAGATGTAAGGTAGATATTCTGCGCCCCGCCGTCCGCCGTTTCTCATGTGGACGTGAACGGCGAGTGACCGCCTCGTTGCCATGGGAACCGTGCCTCCCCACGGCGATATATAAGTTCTCCTTGCTCTACTCGTCCGCATCAGCTGCGAGTTCAAAGCGGGCCGACGGGGGTCACCCCCCTCTGAAAGGAACGCTGGGATGTGATTCGCAGGATCTGGGAAGGGCGATTTAGTGGAGCTGAGAGGTTAATTGTCACCTCTTTAGAAGCTTTTGAAGTATAAGGCATTTCTTCATGAATTAGTAACAGCTGCTAAATGACGAATGGGGGTCAGCTGGGGGGGGGGGTGGGGGGTGGGTGGTCCATTTGAGGAAACGTGTCGTATTCCCATATGAAGTGTATGAGATACTCATGATAAATTAATTCATGACATGCATCTTATGTCCTTCCACATATTAAATCTTAAAAATCATAAAAGATACCAATTAAAACTGTACTTTTGAAGTAAATTTTGAAATTAAATGTCAAAATGTTATTGTGTTCAAAAAAGAAGGAAATGACATTTTAATATAAACAATTAATTTTTAATAGATTTTAATTCCATTTCCTAAAAGCTGAAACAGAATTACATTTAAATGTTTTTCATTCTTTTGTTGGAAACATATTGAGCAACGGTCACAGTGACAAAGGGTGATTTCTCCACGCGAGACCATTACAGCGATGAACAGTGAAACCTTAATAATAGAATTAATCAGGTGTGTGACTCGAGCGAATCGCTGGCTTCCTCCTTCGTGGGTAATTACTAGGCCAAATTACTCTCACCGCTCTTTGTCATCCAGAGGTAAAATATACAGGTGATTATCACTCAAATATTTGATATTGGGTTACGATACAAATATTTCATATGAAGCATATTCCAGAGCACTTTCCAGAGTAATAACTAAAGCGGCGTGCTTTTTAGATGTTGAAGATACCACAGGTTTATTGAAGATGTCTGAATAGAGTAGACAGAGACAGAAAAAAGTCTGGTTTTCTTTTTTCATTTCATATGGACGAGACACAGAGCCTGGTGCTTGTGAGTGTAATAACGTAGAAGGTCTGATATGGATATCAGTGCGGATCATTAAAGAATGACTTGTCTCCTCGGGAACTGTAATCTGGGGGGGTTCTCCACAGTGTGTCGGAGGAATCAATTTTCATATAACATCATAAGCTTATGTGTTTTATTACCACATGGAATTCAATTTTGCTCGGTTTGATCTCAGCACCTCCAGAAACTCAGCACTGTTGACTCGGGGAATCATTAAGGAAGTCCTTTTAATACACTTAAAGTGAGACTCAGACTATAATAGCTAATTAAATGAAAGTGCTTAGTTCAAACGCCATGTTTTGCTAATGTGTACGTGCCAGTGTAACCCTGATCCGGCACTGAGATGAGGAAGTGTGACACCGCCAGAGCAGGGTGGGGGGGGGGAGATCAGTGTGGACAGCTTACATAAGGGAGTGACCGGGGTGTGAGAGTGAGAGCCAGGGCTGACTTCAGCTGGGACCTTCCCTGATACTTTACTCAACAGGTCAGTGTTGGTTGGGGTTACAAATCGTGGCAAATGTTAGTTATCTGGGTCTGCAGTCCGGATCCGCTTCCGTCATCCGACGAGTGCTCGGTGTACTTTCCCTGGGAATGCGGCCCGCCATGCATAAACACGTCTCACCCCCCCCGGGGACAGCAGTGCTTGGAGTGTGGAGATTAGATGCACATGGGGGGCTCCTCGCGAAACGTCACGGGACTTCATGGGGAGCAGTGTGTTCCTGATGGAAGGTAGGGAAGAGAGATTACACACTTAAGATGCCTTTTAAACAACCACTCATGTTGCTGGAACATATAATTTTAAATTACATTTATCTTTTTAAGCAAATGACATTTTCACAGAATGTCAGGCTGGTAGATTTTTTTTTTTGTTTTAGTTATTTATTTTGCACTGATGGTCTATTGAATGGGCATTAAACACACTCCCGCGCTGATAACACTCTAGGAGGGTGAAATGAAACAGCGCAAAAGGTGGTGTGAAAAAAAAAATTAAAGTTACCTGAGCCACAGGAGTATGTCAATGTGAGTTTTTTTTTTCAGCTCTTCCCCTGAGTTGGGAGCTCTTATCGTGTCCGGGGGCGTTCTGGACCCCGCCAGCCCGCCCGCCTGTGGCGTAGCGTAGCGAACAGAGTCGGGGCTGAGCTGATATTTCTTTCGCTGAATGAGCAAACGCAGATGTCTCCTGCTCCCCCCTCCTTCAAAAAAAAAAAAGTACTCTCCGCGTCAAGAGTCTCTCAATGGCGGCTACAGAGAAACTTCAGAGGGCTTTTATATTTGTCTTAGAGGAGCAGTGATGATTTAAAACGATTGAATGGAGTGTTATTTTTTTTCTGTGCTGGGAAATGTTTCTGCCACAGACGGAAACCTCCTTAATCAATAATCAGTGTTTCTGTCCCTCTAAATCGCGCGTGATGGCAAAGCGAACCTCTTACCACAATGACACTTCTCAGTTAATTTCCTTTGCATCATAATATAATAACGTTCTTCCCCCGTTGCCTTTAACTTTTTGTGGCATCAATCTTGTGGCCCTTTTGTCCAATGGCGTATTTATTTATTATTACTTTCCAAAGAGCAATTAGTCTGCTGGTGGATTTTCATTTTGGGGCAAACTGCCAAGCACACTGTGCAGATTGAGTTAGCTGCTGTTTGAAAGTGAACCTCACTGCCCCCCCATTCTGCGTTTTCTGCGGGAGATCACAACACCCAGCCTCTCGACCCGGTGGCAGCGTGTTAATTAGAAATTCAATTTAAGACGTCAGAAAAGAAAATTCATTAGTGCGCCCTGTTGGAAGTGCAATTTAAATGGGAGACATTTGGACTGGGATTAACATCCACAGCAGCATCCGTCGGACGGGTCCCTACATTTAATAGGGCTTCTCCTGCTCAAAAATGCCCCCCCCCCCCCTCAACCCCCCGCAATATATAATGCAACATTGTCAATAATGTTTCAGCACAACATGAAACTACAGGCTCAGTACTAAGGTTCAACCTACATTTTTAGGATAACCAGTCCTCTTTTGTGCTGAAAAAAATGTATAGAGAAAAATGCAGTTTAAATTGCAGACTTAAAGTCAGCCGACTGTATATGGCTCCATAATAAGGTGAAAAAAAGCACTGTGAGATGGGATCAAAATCATAAAAGTCATAGTAAGTCAGAGGAGGTGAAGAGTGTGTCTAACTCGGCGCCTGGTCCTGGGGTGCTAATGACAGCACTATATTTCCTGCTGCCTGTGCCCAAAAGCTCGCCATCATGAGCCCCTTCCCCACGCCCCGTAGGTCTCCCTTCGGCACTGAAAGTAATCCGCGGAGCTCTTAATGTGAAGAGATGTGACCTTTGCTGAGGTGCCACTCACTTTGCGGTGGGCTTTGTCGCCCCGCGCCGGTCTCCACGCCGCTGCCATGCTCTCCATTTATAGCAGGGCTTTGCTTCTCACATTTTGCCTGATACTGTATATCCGGAAAATATGGTTTTGGCCAAATACAAACGCAGAAGCTTTGCCGCTGTTTTTAGAAGAGAATGTTTATTAGTCCACTCAGCTTCTCCCTCTCGAGATATGAAATATAACACTGCGTGTAGGCTGGGTATTGATGATTCAATGGCTTCAAAGGTTTTGCCACCAAGAAAACATACTTTCTTTTTCGGGCTTTCTCCCGGTCTGAGTCACAGAATGCCGGAAGTCTGATAGGGCCTTATAATGTATTCCTGGGAACATGTAGCACAGCAGTGAATGGAAATGGAGCAGGATGAGGGAACACGCCTTGTCCGTGTGTATGGCGGTGCGGACTAATTAAGGCCGTGTGCATGGTCTGCATGTATGGCGGAACAGGCCGGATGAGGGCATGCGCACTCGATAAGGCCTCTCGCATTGGAGTGCACGTATGGCGGTGCGGACTAAATATGGCCACGCGCATCGTCCGTGCGTATAGAGGCAAGGACTCGATAAGGGCGCGCACATCGTCCGGACACATGGCGGAGCGGGCCGGATGAGACCACACGCATCATGTGCGAGTATGGCGGAGCGGGCTGGATGGGACTGCGCACATCGTCTGCGAGTATGGCGGAGTGGGCTGGATGGGAGTGCGCACATCGTCTGCGAGTATGGCGGAGCGGGCTGGATGGGAGTGCGCACATCGTCTGCGAGTATGGCGGAGCGGGCTGGATGAGATCGCACGCATCATCTGGGAGTTTGGCGGAACAGGCTGGATGAGACCACACGCATCTGCTGGGAGTATGGCGGAGCAGGCTGGATCAGCTGGAGTGTACATCGTCCGTGCATATGGTGAAGACGGCCAGATGAGGCTGTGTCTATCATCTGTGCATGGACAGCATGGCCCAGATTGTATGCGTGTACGCCGGAGCAGACCAGATCGTCCACGCACATGCTACAGCAGGCACCATGCTTCCTCGCCTCAGGTCCATAATGCTGTTTAGACATACCAGCAGAGGGCGAATGCACCGGGGGCAAACATAAGGCCTGCCTGGTCTCCCTCTGCCCCCCAGCATTGTTCCAGTCCAGATTCCTCACTCCTGTGAATCCGTGTGATTGAATTGGACAGAAATGAAACACTAACCATTCTCAAGGACTCCATGTGTCTTGAACAGAAAAGCCTACAAACTAGCATGAGAAAAGAAAAATCTTGTGCAAGATATACTGGGGCAGTCCACTGCAGGGCACAGACGTATACTGAGCGCAGTCCACTGCAGGGCACAGATGTATACTGAGCGCAGTCCACTGCAGGGCACAGACGTATACTGAGTGTAGTCCACTGCAGGGCACAGATGTATACTGAGGGTATACTGAACGCGGTCCACTGCAGGGCACAGATGTAGGAAGGAAGGAAGGAAGGAAAGAAAGAAAGAAAGAAAGAAAGAAGACCACAGAGGAGACTCACAAGTAGGGAAAAAAATACCTCTGGGGGTCCAAGGCCAAGTGGTTGCTACTGCTAATGTTACTGAATGCTAATGTTACTGAATGCTAACGTTACTGAATGCTAACGTTACTGAATACTGATGTTACTGAATGCTAACGTTACTGAATGCTAATGTTACTGAATGCTAATGTTACGCTTCCCAGTGGGCCACCACACCACCCTTAATGACAGACATTACACTCTTACATACTTACATACATGTTTCTTAGAGGACTATTGTCCAAAATGGTTTGGATGGACCTTTATGTTTAGCCATTTTATCTGCACTGAGTGGGTCCACTCTCATTTTTAAATGACATCATTGCCCGGCCATTCCAGCTGGAGTGAATGTTTCAGTTGGTTTTGTTCTGGAAATCTATAGAACGTTCCAGAAATTCCCTGTCTGAGTACTTCTGCTTTTTCTGGATTAATTTTCATTTCGTGCTGTTGAAAATATATTTTGTGGTCATAGAATTTTTACATTTTTTATTTTTTTGCCAAATTACATGGTGCCTAAGACACTGCAGCGGATTAGGAAATTAATCACAGTGACGAATTTAATAGCTTCCTGGGCGAGTGTGGAGGAAGCCGGTGACTGCTTGTCCGCTGGCCACTGGGGGACTTTTCCTTAGCGTTAGCATTAGCACACACACAGACGCAAACAGTTTATCACTGGTTCCATCATGATGTCACCTTATGTCTGCCCTCCCTGCCAGCTTAAAGGAACGGGCACGGAAGCTTCATCTAAAGATCCCTCCCCCATTATCTATTATTATGCTGACCGTGTGTATATGTAATTTGGGGAAGAACTTCAGCATGCACACATTATAAGAGATCACTAGTACATGATCACCACCATCACTGAAATGGTTCTTCAAAAAAAATTTTAAAATTCTGAGTAATAGGTGATTCTGCATTCACAAATGAGTGATGCAGTATCTTTTTAACAGATACTTTTAGGCTTTGCAACTGTCTCAACAAAATAAGGTTTTTTTGTCATTTAGTACCTGAAATGTATGGAACAGGTGTCTCAGTCATTTGATCTTTGATTTAATGGCCCGTCAAATTAAAACTGCAAACCACGGCTGTACATTACAGACACAAAGACGGCTTGCATCGCCTACGGGCTGCGATCCCTTTTCTCGCCATCCCGTTTGTCATAAAAACAAACTCTCCGATAAGCCTCAGTGAAGCCACTCGCGTCATCGGCGGAAATGACAGAGAGGCCTGGATTGTGTCTTTAAACACCGCCAAAAGATGAAAATAAAACAGAAAAGGAGTGAGCCGGAAAGTAGGGCAAAATCTCTGGAGCGTGGGTCCCGTGAATGATTAAAAAATATTCATTCGACTGGATTACACTTCGAAAACAAATGGAAGTTTATCTCACAGCTCCTATCAGCAGCTTCAGTCCGGCTAAATAATTAAGCAGAACGGTGCGCTTTTATGAGTAGAGTAGGCACAAATCGTTAGCTACGTTCAGTTTTCTGGAGGCTAAAGTATGAGCATCTGGCAGCTTTCATAGTTAGAATATAATCTGATTGTTGCCTGGGAATAGTTTGGTGGAGACATATTAATGCAAGAAGGCCTCTATTCTGTAAGCCTGAATCTGTAGCTTAGAGACAGGTTGCTGCTACAGGAAAGGGTGCTACTTCACTCCTGCTCATGCCCGTCACCAGCTTCACGACATTCCGCACCCTGACACAGATGGTGGACGTAATTACCCAGCAACCACCTCCTTAATGTCCCGGTGAAGCTGCAAAGCGGTTCTGCGGAGCGCACCGGAGCAGGCCGATGGGAGACTCGGCCACGGGCCGGGCCTGGGGACGCTCGCCATAAAGTGGCGATCCGATAACCCATTTATGCCAGCGCAACCACGGCAACAGAGCAACATCCCGAAGCTTAACGGGACGGCCCAGGGCATCGCCGGCCGAGATCTCGGCGCCGAGACTCTTGTTGCACTCAAATTGACAATCAATACCTCATTTGCTGTGCCTTAGAAAGATCATAACCCCCTCTTCCAACTTGGACATAATGATATAATGCTCAGGAACATGCCTTAAATCTCTATAATTTCAGTCTCGGTGAAGGAATTTTATTGAGCTTGAAAAATAATCCAAACATTTTCATAGAGGGAAAAGCAGGTATTTACAGACACGATATTTACGGCCAATCTACTTCCATTATCCATTAAACTAGCCTTTAAGGTGCACGGTAATTCCCCTTTTATCCACCCCTCCCATCCCCGAAAGGAGGTTGGCCCTCGGCCAGCTGACTCCACATCTCTCCGAGTCTGGAGCATCCAGAGGATCCGGTAAGATTTCCAGAGGTGGCTGAGGAATGATCAAAGGTTTCAGCCATGCATGTGTGCATGCAGATTTCCCAGAGAGGATAACGTTAATCCGCTCCGGATCCTCTGTCCCTTGAACGCGTCCCGAATGTCTAAATTATAGGCTGATAACAAGCCACTCTCTGTCACTGGGAGAATTTCAGCTGCAGGGCCCAGAGACGGACACATATTTTTAGCGTGCCTGAAATAGAGCGAGCTAAAAGAGTCAGGGTCGCTCAGATAAAGGACGAGCCACGGGCTGCTACATCAGCACCGGGGCTCCGGAAGCACGGCTTTGGAGGAGATGTCTGCCTGCATTATTTACATTGCTGCTGCGAATCTCTGCAGACGGTTGCCCGTATGTACTGTCGGCCCAACTGTAATTACGCAGATTCCGAATGACCAAATTAATTTTTAAAAATGATCCCTGGAATCGAAGGACATAACTTTGCGTTGAACATTGTGGGGGTCTCCACCCATTCAAGGGGGTCCAGGGGGTTGTATTGGCTGGTTTTGATTATTGAGGGGGGATTACAACTCACCCATTATTTACGCCCATACTGGAATTGCATCTCTTCTTCTCTCCCTTTTTGCCTCCCCCTGCCTCCACTACCTGCTGTCCGTAGCACAGCTGTGCTTGTGTGTCACATTTTGTCATTTAATCACCTTCCAACAACTGCTCTCTCAGGTTTAAAATGTCAATCTCCTGTGACTGTGTCTGTGTTGATTTATTATTTTTATTTTGGTGACTGTGTTGCATTTTTGGCAGGTATTCGATAATAAGCTACCACAGAATATACGTTTGACTCTGTTTGGACTGGCGTCCTTCGAGATCCAGTGGTAAATAGCCGCAGTGGAGCTACCTGCCTATCTGCTCCTGCTCCAAGCAAGACCTTGCGGGAAAGGGCACAGATGAACCTTTGATCATGGGTCTGTTGGTTTCATGTCAAAATTTTGCTGGCGAGTGGCACGGTGCGTGCGAGTCACACAACCGCCCATGAATATTGAGTCTAACATCAAGTTGGTGTGCAGTTTCAGGTTATTTTAATGCTGATGTGCTGCTACTAGAGATCTGACACCAGGGGGGTTTCTAGCTATTAAAAAGATCAGGGGCAGTGTCAAGTTTACCTGGGGCTTGACTTTTTTTTGAAAGGCTAAAATACTCGGGGCTAGGGTTAAGATACTCAGGGCTAGGCTTAAAATACTCAGGGCTATAGTGATTATACCTAACAATGCTGATGACTAATGCCATGACAACATGTAAACATGTAAAAATCTAGGCATTGTTAAGTGGGAGTAGCACTCTTCATGTGTGGCTCAGTAAATTTAGATGATGTACCTGTGATTGGATCATTGGTTACAAACCTGTGGTCACCAGAGTGATTTCACACTCAAGCTCTTAGGACGTCACTTTGGATATCAGATGACATTTTCCCTTTCCTTACCTTATACTTGTTGTCTCACATATATGAAGGTGTTTCTTCTCTAACAGTAAAGTTTCCTAAAGCTTGATTATCGACCCGCTTCTCAATTGTAGCCCTTCGATAGTCTGACAGTTCATTTTCTGTCTGTTTTTTCCTCCAAGATGATTGTACTTCGCTTCTGCCCCTCCCATCAGCTTCTGTTACTCCTGTTATTTTTTGCTTCCCTTCCCAGAATCCCTTGTCTCTGTTTGCCCATCCTGCCTCCAGCATGTCTTACAGGTATTCTTGTAAGGAATAAGTACTTCTTTTATTTTTCAAAAGAGGGGACCAACAGAAACATTGCAATCGCATCTGTGCTGTAATCAAACAAATAGTCGAAACACAGCAAACGAATTCCCTTCCTCGGCACAAAAGCACTTCACATGTCAGAGGAAGGGAACGTTTCAGTCAAACGCTGTGCGGTGTCATGGACATAAATGTGTTATCTCATCTCTTTAGTTCCTCGCCTCACTTTAAAAAACTTGAACCAAAATGGAAGTGAGTGCTTCTGTGTTTGAAGTTCGGGGGACAAAAAACGGAGGTACCTCGAATTTCTCAGAGTTTATTTTTTTCCAGAAGTGGGAGCTGTTTGCATTTGGGGTTTCTGCTTATTTCACAAGGCGAGGACCAAGGGCCCGGCCGCTACCACCAACTTCCGATAAGCATCCCGTTTCGGGTCGAGCTGAAGTCGGGGTTGGAGACCCAGGCTCATGCATTTTTCAGATGCCTCCACCCCCCCCCCCTGCAACCTCTGTCGCCAGGTGGTCCTTTGGTGCTTTCGTGTGATCCGAGCACCTCGGAAGCCTCTGGCTCCTGTTAATGGGAGGGGAATTTGTGAGAGCGACTGTGATCTGGCTGGACAGGCAGGATTCCCAAACAGAGACTTTCCTGGGGGAATACGGCCCGTCTGCCCCAACTCCTCTTGACCTCTGTGAGATTCTGTCAGGCTGTAAGCACAGGTGGGGAGCGGGGAGCCTCTGCGTAGGTATTCACAAGCAGAATACTGCCCTGTGATTGGCCATAACCCTTTGAGGTGTGATATATGTGGTAGACTTCCAGTAGACTGCCAAGTATACATGGAAGGGCATTAGACTCACAGCCACTCGGTGCTGTTAAATGTGTGGGTGGGGTCATGTGAGCAAGTACACTATATGGTCAAAAGTATGTGGACACCAGCTTGTGCTGCATCTCATTCCAAATCCGGTGATATTAATATGAAGCTGGTCGGCCCTTTGCAGCTGTAATATCCTTTACTCTTCTGGGAAGGTTTTCCATTAAATAATTCTAATAGAATTTATTGCCATTCAGGTTGGGTATGGATGTTGGGTGATCAGGTCCCGTTCTGTCAGCCTGTGTGACCGATCACATTTGTACCTTCGCAGTCACTTCACTCATGGTTGGCCGATGTAGCGAGCTGACATGCTGGAAAGATGATGGTGCCAAGTGGAAGGTCACTAACCTCTTCTTTATGGCCACCCGTTCTGCTGCTAATGTTTTCTGTAGGAGGTCATGTGACACACCTGTGTCAGCAATGGGTGTGGCTTAATTAGGCAATTATTCTAATTAATATGGGTGTCCACATGTTTTTGGCCACATAATGTATTTGTCCTCCTGGAGTACCTGGGAGACCTGAACTCATTTAGCTCCATCCTTCAGCACCTTGGATGCTTATCATTAAAACACAATAGGGAAATGAGAGCATATTGCATTGGTTGAGGTCTAGAAAGCCTTTAAAATCTAGAATTGGATGCTTAGATTGTGGGCTGTTATTGTTTATTGCAAACGAGATTAAGATCCCTCCCTTCATTCCGACTTGTCGCTTCACCTCAGTCCACCGCCGGCCTGCCCCCCTGTTTCTGAAAGGATTTCCTACATGTTCACATGTCGATGGTATTCCAGCACGGGCCTAAACTCTCCAGGTCCCTCTGCAATACAGGTTGGGCCTGTGAAGCCAGCCAGCTCGCCAGAGATGCCAGGAAAATGGGGGCCGAAGCTGCCGGCGCGATCCGGTCCAAACTAATCCCGGCGATTTGATTCAGCGTCCGGCGCAACGCTTCGAATTTGTTGATAGCAAACTGTGACTAAAATGATTAACACCAACTGACTGTTTGAGGATTTTTTTGGGCACACTGGGATAAGAATTAACATGCAGTGAAATTTGATGAGCTGTGTGTACGTGCGTGTGAGCGTGTCAGGGGCCAGCCCTGATGAATGTCTTCGGGACTGTGAGAAAACTCGGCCCACATTGCGTCTTTTCTCCTCACTGACCTGGGAGGATGCTGCAGAGCTACAGAAATGGGATGGTTCACAAATGCTCCTCCATCTGTTTTTGCTGATGTGGCCAATTAAACTTCTGTTTCGAGGCTTTGCTGCAAGAATGACCCTCTGCCTGAACAGCAGTCTCATTAGAAGGCTACCTTGAGCTAAAGCTGCCTTCTTCATCCGGGGGTTCCTACTCCTTAGCATAGATTCACTGTGCATGAAACCTGCAATCAACGCTAACCACCATTCCAAGTACTATACAAAAAGTGGGCTATGTATGCATAACTCATTGTACGTTGCCAGCTATTAAAATTCATTCTTAGCATCCCTTGGCTCACAAAACACTCGTATTTACCGGATATTGCCGTTCCGTAGCTGAACGTGTGTGACGCCTTGAGCTGGACCCTCTCAGACACGGGATGATGCACCACGAAACAGGGAGGTGTCATTTGGAGGATTCTGTAATGACTGGATTACTTGGCAACTTGTGTTCTGCGTTTTATTAGCGGGCTGCTCTGGCGCAGAGGGGAGCTGAACACGCCGCGGCATTGTGGCTGGCTGCTCTAGCCCACTTTCTTCGCCTGGGTAATTTTGTTGACTTCGGCTGTTGGTTTGGCAGTATCGCTCAGCACCAGTGATTTTATTCCTTTACTTTTATTTATTCATTTGTTTTTTTCTCCCCCAGAAGGCCAGACAGACAGCTTGGAGTTAGGAAAATACCCAAACAGAAGCGATAACTGGAGTTTGATGGGTTGTAAGAATGATGCGTTTTTTTGTTGTCTAATTGCAAATTGACAGTTAGAGGTGATTCTCAGGGTATTAGCTAGAGGCTGTCCTATAGTATTTCTGCTCTTCAAGGTTTACCACACCTTGATCAAACAAATCAAACATTTTAGATTACAAATGTGTATCAATCTCCACTGCTTTTGCTACATAAAGCATTTTCTTTGCATCCTCTGGACTTTTTAAAGTTCTTTTAAGGACATTTTCATTCCATCCCCAAACTGGGATAGAGAAGCACCTGTTAAAATATGTATATAGGCTTTCACTGACAAACTATTTGTATATTTCAAAGTGTGATAAACGAGAGCAGCGCCTTCCTGTGCTTTTCTGTCTGTACCCTGCTAGACGGTTCGCGTTAATGTTACCTGAGGATTTTGCCGTTATTGGCACATGTTAATTTACATGATTGGTGACGCCGTTCAAGGTTGCATCACAAGAGGCTGAGAAACTACGGGTTAATATAGATTGTTAAAAATTATGGGAAGGGAATGTTAATTTGCTGGCTGAAATTCCATTAGCAAAGATGCAAGCATGGCTGCCAAAAATAAGAAAAATTTCTTATTACTGTGGTTATTTTTACCAGACCACCATTGCTCACCTCCGCCAAAAGTTAATCTAGCACATTTCACACACCAGAAAATTAGATCTGTGGCTAACAGGAGATGGTCCAAGAGGAGCTGTGTCAGAGGTGCCCAGTGTTAGCTACTAAGTGAGCCCAGCATCTGCTTCCCTGTCTCTTCTTCCAAGAATCGTGTTAATATTCTTATTGTGTCTGTGGTGTCAAGGGCCTGCATGCTTCTGCACTGCGTCTTGCTATTAATCTTTGAAGAAAAATCTAGTCATTTCAAAAATTTTGTCACTTGTATCAGTTCAAGTGGCTTGCATTGTGTCCTCACACCCCCAGGGTTGAGGGTTCGATTGGCTGCCTTCATATCCTACTTGATTCGTGTGCTTCTTTATCCCACAGTCCTCAGATGCAGCCGCTGAATTGCCCGTAGTGTGTAACAGCACATGTGTTTACGTTTGATGCACATTTGACCAGTTTCCAACCTCTTGGGTGGAAAATGGATGAATGGATAGTATGAGCAGATGCCTGTGGAGGAGGCATCTGGGGGCTATATCTGCCCACCCCTGGTGCTAACGCTCTGACTCACAAAGAGCCCCTGATTATTACCTGGTATCTCAGATGTATGATCGGTAGCAAGTAGCCATGTATGAGGCTTCCATAGAAGAGCTCAAAGGGCGTGTTTTGGTGGGAATTAAAATAAACTATCACCTTCCCTGGAATCCGTTGTGGAATCAGATAAAGTACCAGAGTTTTGTAAAGCGTGTCGGCTTGGGAAATGTGCGTGTGGGGGGGCGACACGCATGGGCAGAGCTCCCTTTGTCCCTCGCAGAAGTCAGGGTTTAAATGGGAAATTTAAATTTCAAGGGTGGTTGTCAAAGTGTCCTGTAGGACCAGCGGGTCGCACCGGAATAGGGGGGTAAAAGTAGCCGACCGTTAGCATTGTGAAGTGAGCGCCACTGGAATGATCCGCACAAAAGGAATGAGCGCAAGGTAAAAGGAAAATAGATGGTTGGGGCCGGAGTGTAATTGTGTTGGACCTAAATCTGACCTATTTAAAGTGTACAATTAAGAGGTAAGTCCTTTCAAAAGGGAAATCTTAACCATTCACACATGCAGGTTTATCTGTATGAGTGACGTCCTTATGACATATGGTTTGATATTCAAGATTTTTTTGCGGGGCTTATTTTTTATATTTTTTTGTAGCCAATAGGGGCCTTCAATTGTTATACCAAGGTTCTGCCAGAATCCCTGCGATC
>JABFEB020000036.1:13293542-13308900 GCA_019775895.2 Stomatorhinus ivindoensis | reverse complement strand
GTATTCAATCAAGCACACGACCCCCCCCCCCCCTCCCCCCAGCCTCTACTGCTCACATCCGCCCCCTGCTGTTGCAAACCAGCGGTGGCCCCCATTCCTTACCGATATCTTGTTGATGCTCCACCTCAAGTGATTCATGATTCGCTCCTGCCGCCCCTGGAGTCGTTCGGAAGCAGACGTGCCCAGAGCCTCGGAGTAATTTGGGCAATTTTGTGTACTTTATGGATTTCCATATGGATCTGGTCTTTGATGGGAGCCAAAGATCACGAGATTATGAATAACCAGCGGGAGCTATGAGACTCTTTGAGAGGCTGGCTGTCAAATTGGCCTCGCAGATATGTTGCCTGAAACTGATTTCTGCATGCTGTTGTGACAACGATAATTTGTGTGTTTGTAACTTTTGCTAGGAAAATGTGCAAATGAGGGTTAACCGTCAACCTGGAAGCAATGTTTTCTGTGCTTATTATGCGGCTGGTGTGATGCTGCTAAATAATTGGGCCCCTACTTCAGTACATTCCTTGCTCTCGTAAAAAAAAATTATAGCAGATGAAGTTAATTGAGAAGATGGAGACAAATGTGACTTTAGTCAGAATAAAGGATAAAGTGGACCTGCAGTCGCATAGTGCTGTTATTTCTTTGCTGCACTGCGCTGTTGGGGCCCTTTAACTCTGCTTATTAATTATAGGAGTATATTCTGCACTGTGCGTATTGGACAGAATGAAAGTGATGTTGAAACAGCCGTCTATGATGCAAAGCGTCCCGAAGCGAAAGCGTGTCATTCAGTATTACTGACCAGATAAACATCCCTCCATCTTCCATAAATGCTTATTGCAGTGTTTCGTACCTAACTACCAAAAATGTGACGTGTCTGGTGGGGAGCTGAAAAAACGTGCCAGGAAGCAGAGGGTATGAGGCAGAGGTCCCGCTGGATAGGATGCCAGTCCGTCCTACTCAATGGGCAGTTTAGACACTCAGATTCACCTGAACTGCCTGCTCTTGGACTATGTCAGTGGGAAAACCACTCAGATGGGGAGACACATATTCCACACACAGTGCTGGGCCCGGGAACCAGTCCCACGACAATGGAGGAGTGAAGCTGCCCTCAAGGTAGAAAATGAACCCTGAGCTTTTTAATGAAAATAATTTGTGTACTGCATAAATATGTGGACCAGGGGTAGAACTCCTCAGTCCGAGCCAGATTAAAGGTGTCCCCATTTTTGCTTAATCCCAGTGGTCAGTGGTATGGTTGATGTCAGCATTAGGACAATGAGTGACCCTGCCTGTCAATCTGTAGCATACACTAACAGTGACTTTAAAGCCTTGAGACCAGCCGCCCCCCTCCAGCCTGTATCTGCCTACCTCCGTCAAAGCCTGCCCGCTCAAAGTCGATTCAAAGCAAGGATGGACAGCTATCTGAACTGCTAATTCGGCCACGCTGTGCTGAGGAGAATCGGCTCAGTTCGATGAAGAAAATGCTTAAGATTTTGATGGGAAAAAATGATTCAAAATGGCTGAGAAACACAAGGAGCTTGAGTACATTACATATTTCTATAGCATACCTGGAATATTTTTCTGAAATATATTGTATTGGATAGGGTTAAATTTACAATATATGACTATATCACTATATTATTTTCAATTTATATGCTGCAGAGTGTTAAAGTATATTCTGAGCATTAAATTTCAAATGTGTGAAGCTGTAATTCTCCATGTGGCCTGGCCTCTCTGCGGCCGCACTAGCTGGATTCCGTCCCTTCCCCTGTCCCAGGACAGCTTGGTCACTGGGACCAGCAGTTGGTTGGGTGCCCAGAATGGCACCTGCGCAGCCAGCAGGCGCCAGCTGCCCTACAAGAGACCGGCACAGCGGGCACAAGGAGAGAATATTACCGGTCATGCACAAGAGGCTCTCTGCTGTGAGCAGGAGGTGAGGGAACCTTCCGGGCCCTCACTGAAGGGCCACTTAAAGCGGCATCTCCGTTACCTAGCCCTCTGTGAGAGAGGCCGGCTCTCTCCCTTTCACGCCCTCAGCATCCTCACAGACATGCTGCCCGCTGCTCCATGCACCGACTCAGCGCTCCCAGCACCTTCTGGGTTCTCTCGTTCTTTCTGGAGGCCGGGTCTCAGCAGAAACGGTGGAAGCAGTTGATGTTGAGCGTTTGGGGGATTGTTTCCGGGTTTTTCTCAGGGTTTGGTCGTGCTTCACCAGGCCATGTGTCACGAAAGCCAGAGCATAGTTGCAATCTGCATAATGACGAATGACAAGCAGTGTCCTGAGCTGCCACTCATGGGAATGTTACCTGCAGAAAAATGTTCTGAGGCAGATCGAAAAATGATTGGTTCAGAGAGATTAATTAGATCTTGGTCAGATGTCAGACTAACCAATCAGATGTCTTAGTCCCACCTCTTCAAGTTATTTGGACCCACCTCCTCTACTATCTGATTGGTTATCTCTCTGAACGAATCATTTTTTGGTCTGCCCTCAGAATTGTACTTTCTGTGTAAGTAGAGCCCCCACAAGCCATCCTGCCCTGCACTGCCTGAATGTGGCCCCAGGCTCCACGTGACCCAGTCCTTGTTTGTCATTTGCACATGAACAGGTCTATGGGAACGCTTTCGTTTTCCCGTCTCGCTCTTCTTGAAGACATATGCACATATATAGGATGGAATGAAGCTCGTCAGCCATTTATCCAAAACTGAGTCACACACCATCAATTAAACCATGTGCTACCCCCTTGCATGCAGTTTGAGGATCTGCAGGGCTAACTGACTACTGACATGGGGGGGTAACGCACACAGCGCCAAGACCGTAAGATGGGGCTCTCACAGGCTGCAGCACAGTGCAGTGACCTCACTCCACTGCAGCGTCGTGATGAAGAAGATCGCCTCGGCATCATAAATACTAGACGAATGATTATTTGCATGGGGTGGCTTCTCCTCCAGGCCATTTTTTTAGGTACACGTGCTTAATAATGCTCCTTCAAACAGCAAATCATGTGGCTCGAACTCAATATATTCAGCACACACAAGATTAAGAGCTTCAGTTACTGTTTGATTAAGCATTAGACTGGCTAAGGCACGTGATCTAAGGGATTGTGAAGGTGATGTCACTGCAGGCTGTGGTTGGCACTCCATCTTGGGTTATTCCCTGCCTTGTGTCTGTATCACCCGGGATGGATGGATGGATGGATATGACAGTTGGTGCCAGATGTAATGGTTTCAGAATCTCAGAAACAGCTCCCTTCCTGGGACTTTCCTGCATTACACTGTCAAGACTTTACACACCATGATGTGACTAACAAAACAGATCCAGTCAATGGCTGAAAACACCTTGTTAACGAGAGAGGTCAGAGGAGAATGGGCACATTTGTTAAAGCTAACAGGCAGGCCTCAAGTGCAAAAATAATAGCCCAGTATAACTGTGGTGTGGAGAAAGGATTGTCAGAGTGCAGCCTTGAAGCAGTTCTGGAGGCAAATGAGGGTCCTACTTGGTAGTGGTTAGGCCTAACAAAGTGCCCAGTCTGTGTGTGTGTATATAACTGAAACTCCAGAAACGATTTAATGTGTTTTAGGGACACTGGTGTGATTCTGAATTTTATTAAAGTGCTATTTTGGTGGATGATACTTGTAAAGCAGGAATAAAGAAAGACAACATTTGAGAAGATTAGACTACTTGTGATATACAAATAATACTGGACTCTACGGCTTGGCTTGTCCTGACAGACCCTTCTGATGGGCTGCTTGTCCACTTTATTGCTGGATTTAATAGGGTATTATGTGTACCTCCTTCACGACTAGGAAGGGGTATTATTCCTGAAACATTAACCTGAGATACATCTGTTATTCAGAGGAGGCAAGTCACTGCAGAAATCAGTTGCTTTTCAGTTATTTGAAGGTACAGTATCTGCAGCCTCTGACTGCTGGGATTGAATTGAGTAACTGCAGTAGGTCTGAGGAGGGATGGGCTCCCCTCAAGGCCACCGTTGTCCTGTGAAGTGTGAGCACCTGAACAAGCTGGGGTCGAGGTGTGTAACCTTTGTCGACAAGATCTGTACAAGCAGTGGATCGTCTGTGTCGAATGGGTGCTCTTCTGAAATTTGGCAAAGTGCTGTATTGGAGGACAAAAGTGAAAAGTAGACAGCACTGAGGAAGATTAGACTCCTCCTCACCTTGTGATATATTACCAAACGCTTTGCAGCTTAGCAGACTATAAATAAACGTACCTTTTATTTTTGTGCGCTAGCAGATGTTGCAACGATACCTTTTCCTCTTTTCATCTCTCATAACTTTCCGTGACAGGTAAAAATAAGCTAAAGAGTCGTGTTTATCGTTTGTTTTGCCGTCAACCGCATTTTGGCTTGATTGTTCATTCTATATGAAACCAGTCTGTTTATTCCTTTTATTAGTATCTATTAACGTTGATGAAATCTTTCATATCTCTACCATGAAAACTGTTTTTGTCATTTTTCCAAAGTTTGGGACAATTCAAAAAGGAACACTGCTGAAGGGTTACAGACAGCAGCATGAAGAATTAAAAGCTAACAAGGAAAATACCATTGAAAAGAAACAGATACGCTTGTTTGAGCTATAATTTATAACAAGTTCTGACAGTTGCTGGCAGCTTTCATAACATTACTTTTTAACTGGTTTATGACAGATCCGCTATAATTTGCTGTGTTTAAGACATGTTTACGAAGATCTACTAAAGATGTTAAGTAATTCAAAATGTATCCAAAATTACATTTCATAATTTAAGGCTTCACAGGATTGTTGGGGTTACTGTCATATATCTCAGAGAAGACATTTCTGCACAATGAATTTCATTTATTTCTTTATTTCGGGTCATGAAGCTGTATTATTTGTCCTTATGGATTATCAATTTATGCATTTCTGAGTAGACGAGGGATTGATGTCAGTAAATCAATTAGTCAGCAAGCGTGTAATTATGAACCTGTCTGACAGCAGCGCTTAATCCAGGACTGGCGTGTATCAGGAGAACTTGACTGGTTCCTGGACAGGAGATGATTTCGGGATGGGACTGTTGATTCCCACTCCGGGCTGTAAACAGCAGAGGATTTTCATACAAACAAATTTAAAGTGACGCAAATATGTCACGTCACACTTATTCATTCCAATATTTTCATTTTTGGAAGAATTAAAAGATGGTTTTTTGGTGAGATCCATCTGCCTCCATAATCGCTTATCGTCTACAGCGGAGGTGAATCCGGACCTGTATGGTAAAAAGCTTTACATAGTCTGATATACAAAAATACATTGTAGAACCACCAAAGTTTGCACACACATAACTCGTCGAAACAACAATCAATGTTAATAACAATTATGTTTCCATTTTTGTTATATATTGACGTCTATATGGAATGTTATTGTTAGTTCAGTGACGTTCGTGAAAATCTGTTTGGACCTTTGATCCAAAAGTTAGAGAAATCCAGCTCTATGGGGTCTCTTCCTGAAATGAGGAAGCCAGGGATGATCTATGTACAAAGCTGAGCTGACTGAAATCAAATCAGGACACAACTCTCAACAAGTCTGCACTGATTTCATTTTTTTGTTCTATTTATTATATGTGATGCTGTCGCTCTGAATGGATGAAGGCACTGCCCCCCCACCCACAGTTCAAATGTCATTAATAATACAGGACGGCTGAATTATTTACGCATCTCATGCTGGCCCGAGGCCACGGGGAAAACATATGGGGGCTGACAGCGGTATTTGGTGTCATTCGGCTCTTGGCGGGGGAAGGACAATTTGAAAAAAGCTCCCCCACCCTTGCGAGACAAGGATCACCAAGCTGTGTCACACAGAAACGCGGAGTACAAAGCCATGTCCTTAATTAAGCCTGACCACCGAGCAAATGCGCATTGTACCGAAAAGGCTATACTGGACATGGAGGGTATTTTAGTAGCGTGCGTGACTTTAAGGTGTCTCAGAATGCATGGTGCATGTTGTACTGTTGAATTTGTGGTTTAGAGTTGCCAGGTGAAGTTGTCTACTCATCAGCAGAAGACAGGCCGGACCTCCTGGCATCTGGCATGGTAATCAGAGGAGCACAGTGTGACGATCTCTGTACCGCTAGTTAGACTAATCACCAGAGGGTCCGACTGGTGTGACTCTGTCCCAGACCTCCAGCCCCATTTCAGAAATAGGCCAGACCATAATATGCATGCATTCAGACCTGATGCCCAGCACCCCGGACCAGAAGACTTCCCGGCGAGATACATGGCTAATTGCCGGTCGGGAACAGTATGGGAACAAGAGGCCGGAATATCCGTTTCCATGCCGCCGTTGGGCCTGGCATTGCGTGGAGTTAAGGGCTGCCATGGGATTGGGGTTGGGGGGGGTTCACCACGACTTTTGTGGAAAATAATGAGAGTCAGATATGATGTCTGGGTGAGTCTGCATTATAATGCTGTTTCTGTTTTGGCTTCAAGGAAGGCAGTAAAGGAATAAAATAGCCAAGCATCTTTCATATCTTTGAGAGGAAATTGAATGGGATGTAACTGTCTTCATGATAATAATTCTCTTCTGTCATTTTAGTACTTCGAAGGCCCAAGTATTCTGAAGCGCTCCCAAGTATTAGCACCCGGTGTGTTTTAGCAAGGAGTCAGTGAGCTGGGGGAGGGGGTGAGATTTCTCTCACTCCAGGAGTCCCTGCGATCGCTAAGCCTGGCTAGCAGGATTGGAGGTGTCCATTAGCATTCATCTGGCGCGCTGGCTGTACTTTTCTGCTTACAGCCAAGTGAATCTTATCAAAGTGTCTCACTTTATCAATGGTATTAGATTTTGGAGCCAAAAAGGATGTTGGAGATGAATAACTACCCAGTACTGTAAAAAAGACAAACATAAAAAGTTTTAGGATTTTGCAAAGAAATTAAGTATGGAATTGCCATTCGCTTTTTGATAGAGGGACTTGTTTGGTAATAGCTGGACATTTGGCACTGTTTGCTAAAAATTGTGTTCAATGCAATATAGAATGCAGCTTGATGCATCTGTCACTTGTGAAGAACATTGTGATTACCGGTCTTTTAGAAAACAACACCACACAAATGTCAATGTGTATTATGTGTTGTGTCTTACAAATATGATTATTTTCACCTATTTCTACAAATATATTCAAATATGACTATACTCCGAAAGCTTTGTGTTTCTGTTCCTATGCATGAGACCCCCACAAAGTTAATATAGAAAATTCTTCCACCTTGGCTGTTCTTCAGATTCTTTTCCATTTTCACTGGAAATATTAACATAAAAACATATTTATATGCAAAACTGCAATGGCAGGCAGCTTGCAACAGAACGAACGAAGTTTAAAATTATGATTTTTAATATTACGAACAGCAAGTTTATATTGTCTAGTAACGGACAAGTATACGTGCAGCAGTGAGGAAAATGCAGCTCCGCTTTTGCCCGTGAGATTTCTGAAAGTCCTGTCAAAACCCTGAAATTACGGGTCCAGCGGAGGCAAGATTACATCACGTCTCTGCCTGTGCAAAATTGTGTTTTGATTCACCATCCTCTGGGGTAAAACCTGTCTAATCTCTTGTTTTTCTGTTTCTCTCTCCTTTTCTGCCCTCTTACCGGACTTCTTTCCAGCGTCAGCTACAAAAAACAAAGGGAGAGGTGAGTGGTCTCCTCAGTGTCTTGCAATGCAGGCCTCACATTCGCATGGGACCCCCGGTAAAATAGGCAGGCAGGCCTCAGTCTTTCAGCAGTTCAGGGGAGACTGCTATACACCCCGCCTGCTGCAATCCCCCACGCCATGATGGCTGCCCCATCCTTCTTGTCGTCTGTGTGTAGTTTACCAAAGCTTGTTGCTCTTTTTCACCTCTATAAAATATTCTTCTGCGGGTTCAAAAGTTTCATCAATCACTGTCATGATTATTAATTGGCAATTATGTACAGTGCATTTTAAACCATAGTGCGGCATTCGATGCTGCTTCGGCAATATTTCTGCAGGTCATCACCAGTCTCGTGATCTGTCAATTTGAATATTGACTGGCTTAACTGGTTTTGCTTCATTGGTTTTTAGTTTTTTAGTTTATTGCATTTCCCACCCCCCCCCCTCCCCCCCCCACAGAATACTGCTGGGAAAAGAGATCAGAAGATTAATTTCTATCCATAGACCTCAAACGAGAAATATATTAATCAATATATTCTTGCTGAAAATCTCAAACCTTGACAGAGAACCATCCATTTCCATTCAGATGCACCTAGACGTATCTGAGTTTTCAGCAAGATTTACATTGTATTCTGTATCTTCTCCAAATATGCTTCCTACTTGTCTCTTCATATAATCTTGTTGAATGTTGTTAATTATCACTGGACTATATTTTGACAAGAAAATTACAAAAGGCGATACATTAATATACATGAGGCGACATCCCAGGTCAGTTTTTCATTGTAAACATGTTTTTGATTAAAAAGTTACGTTGCATATTTATGTATTCAAATCTGAGAATTCTTTAACAGCGGTGAAAAAATATTGCATTATTAAAATTTGGTTACAGCATCACAAGGGTGATTGTGAGCATGGAATCACTCGTGATGTTCAATTCATTCAACAGTTAATATTTATCTTTACAAACCAACCGTGCGTGTGCAGTGTGTGGAAAATAAGATCCTACGCAGGCTAAAGAGCCGTCGACTTTCATAAGGTTATTAAGAGATGAACTCATGAAAAGTTCTTTGGGAATTCACCTGGACGAGAGTGCCGGGTGACCTGCGTGACGTCTACCAGACGTTTCCCCCTTCTGATGGGTGGGGTCTCAGTGACTTCCCGCCGTAGTGCCTCGAGGCAGCGGCCCGAAAGGAGAGTCGGCCGGAGAAGCGACCTTTCGACAGCCATCATAACCCAGTAATGGGTTATCCATTCGACCCTGAGCCGCCATGGCTTATTGTTACTGTTGTAAATGGCATAATAACACAAAATTGCCGTATTCCAGTGCTTTTTCGGAACCGCGCTGCCGAAATTATAGCATGATGTATGGTGGAGGATGGAATGCCGGATGAGGTAGAGGAAGTCATCGTGGGGTCCCGACTCCCCGAAATGATAGAGAGCCGGTCGGTCGTGACACAACACGGTGGGGAAAAAACACTTCATCGAATCCCACAGTCCGCTGTCGTGGAAAGAGAGGCCGATGATTAGCTCTCGGAGCGCCCTCGACCCGCCGAGTATTCCGAGGTCAGCCTCCGGAGGGCTGAGTTGCATCGAGCCGCGTTTTCCATTGGACCCGCCACTCTGTCTGTTCCCGTCCGTAACGCGTCAGCGTTCCCATAACCGCCAGCACTGGCCGGAGTCTTCAACGACCTGCTATGGTTCACATGACCGATCTCGATCACAAGGAGATGGACACGACCCAATCTCATGAGTGACTTACGCACGCTCGATAGCCGTCATCATTTACTGCCGCTTTAAATCTATAGTGAGGAAAATGGTCAAAGTCAAAAAAGGCGTCTGCGCTCTCTTGGCGTAGTGAGAATGGTGTGGGCGGCACCCAGACTCGCCTTTCCGCTGACCAATGGCAATCCCAAGGCTTTTCACGCCCTAAACAATGAGGTGAGAGTCTCCCTCATCCTGTCCTCTCCGCATCGATTCCGCATGGACCACACAGATCTCATTCATCCTTCCGTATCCAGGGCCTGCCTGTCCACCGTACATGGGTATCTTCAATACGAGATATAGCAGTTTCAGCATTCTCCCTCAATCAGTTGTCCAGTAGGGGGCACTGTGGCCTCTCACCTCAGTTTGAATTCTGCTCAAGCTTTATCTTTGCATTTTTGAATTTTGTGTGCTTGTTCCCTGTTTGCATGAGGCTCCTCCCACAGTCCAGAATCATGTGATTTAGGCGTATTGGTGACTGTAAACATCCTTTACTGATGATACTGAGTATCAGAATCATACTGAGGTTTACTGGCCATATTCACACACACAATGACAAAAGACAATGATCACACACAGTTTGACGGATATTTACAACATGCATGTGTGGTTGATATATGTATAAAACTGCAAGAACACATGTCAGTGCAAGGAAATAGATGTAGGGATAAATTCCAAAAATGTACTAAAATATAAATGGTTTCTGTTTCTTTTAATGAAATAATGCTTCCATCATCTCTCCAGTGCAAAACCACAGGCGATGTTTAACACGACGTAATACTACATTACCTTAATTAGCTTCATAGCAGACGCCTTTTACCAGAGGAAATTACATACCATTTTTTTATGACGCTTTTATACAGATGAATATGTAATGGAGCATTCAGGTTAAGTACCTTTGCTTTAGAGCACGGGAGCAGTTCCCCCTAGTGGGATCTGAACCTACAACCTTTCCACTACACCACCTCTGCCATCTGTTTCCCCATGTGTTTGTAGCACAGAAACGGCCTCGCCACAGGGTAAGCCAATCAAAGGCCAGCGTGCCAAATGATCCCATGCGTGTTAGCCGAGCTAGCAAGCGCTAGCGCTGTTTCTTATCTGGTTTTAAATGGATCTGGTCATGTGCGTGCTGCTTTCTCTTGATGGGCCCTGGGCACGCCCCCCCAACCCTCCCCCGCCGATGCCGCCATCCTCTCCGCTCACTTTTGCAAATGTAATCAGTTATTATTAATTCTCTGTAA
Organism: Stomatorhinus ivindoensis; assembly: GCA_019775895.2. Lineage (NCBI taxonomy): Eukaryota > Metazoa > Chordata > Actinopteri > Osteoglossiformes > Mormyridae > Stomatorhinus > Stomatorhinus ivindoensis. Next base: position 13,298,265 of record JABFEB020000036.1, on the reverse strand, counting down.
TAATTATTAATTAGCGCGGGCAGAGAAAACAGGTGTGGGGATAATTAGGAGAGTTTGGGTTGTAAAAACAGGTAATTAGCAGAGACAGGAAAGGGGGCGCCGTCAGTTCATGGCCCCGGAAGCTCCAGGGGTCCGCTGTGTCAGGCTCTACATGAGGGGGCCACAAGGAAGAGAGAGAGAGAGAGAGAGAGACGGGAAGGGCTTGATTCTGGGATCCTGCCGCTTCTTCCCCCCCTGGCAGGACCCGCTCTCCTTCCCCAGGACCTTCCTCTTTGCACGGGTGAGGAAACGAGGAGGCCAGCTGGGCCTCCAGCCATGCAAAGCAATTATACCGTGCCCAGAGAAGGGGCCCTGTGCCTGCCACCCGGGCAGGAGATAATGGAGAAGCGTTAGAGAGCGAAGCGGGTCAGCAGGGGAGAATGAGCCTCGCCGGCAAGCCCCTGTCTTCACATGGTCCCATGCATGTCCTTCTGATTCCATTTTTTTTTCCTTGCCTGTCCACTGAAAAATCCCGTGCCTTCCCCGCTGCACCGTATCAGCGTGGTGGCAGCTGGGGGCGAGGCCCACCACACACACAAACGGCAAGACGGGCCGCTTTCACCTGAAACTATGGTGGCCCCGATGTGTCAAAACATGCAGGAACGGCTCTCAGGAATTCCGTTTGAGAAACGATAACAAAAATATGCATTAGCGTCATCGTGTCCAACCGTCACACGATTCCAGCTGCCTGAGTTTGGACAGGGAGTTCACAGCATCCAGTTGGGGGCAAAGGGATCAGTGCAAAGTCGGCCCCCCCCGTCATGGGGGCTTCATTACGACAGCAGCTGACTCTCCTGCAGGAGACTTTCAACTGGGAGGTGAATCGGGGGGGTCAGTGGTTGAAAGTCAGGTGATGAACAGCGGCAGTATTCATGTTTGGCATTCAGCATCACTGCAGCTATACTCATGTAGTCCCATTTGATCTGCATTTTCCCCACAAATGCACGATAAATACCAGCCCCAAAACACTCCTTTATTATTTATTATCAATTTATACTCCCCAATAATTCTTGAGAGTAACTCTGTCACCTCCAGCTTTTCTTCTTGACGTTTCTATTTTTGTTATTAGTAGAGGTTAAACTGTTTTTCATTTGTTACTAGAGACATTTAGGTTGCAGGGCGATGACTCACAGGCTGCGACCTTGTAGAAACACTGGAGCCATGGAAGAAGCAAGACACAAACAGCCATAAACAGGTTTACGGCCCTCAACTTTACCTGTGTTATTGTATCATTTCACAGCCTCCGTTTTAGCTGTCATTTCAAAACTCGAGCGTGAGGTCATGAATAACGCGATGTCTGCCTTTGTGTTGCCACACCAGTTGTGGCTTCCAGCCTTCCCCCTCCCATTTCTGGTCGCCAGCCAATAGCCAGCCTTTCCACAAGTTTAGTGGGTTAAGACTGGCTTAACTGCAGTGATTGACATGGAAGGTGTAGTCCCCTGGACCATCAGGACAACTACAAAAGGGAGGGCTATCATCGATATTCACATGGTCACCTGTTCATTATTTAATTACTCCCGATTAACTGGGATTAAGGTACCTTGAGCCTTTATTTTACTAAAATCTGGCTTTCAAATATTTTATTGTCGGTATCTTTTTATTCCAGTGGATCATAATGGGCTCACACAGCGCCAGCTTGATTACGGGCCCTCCCAAGCTGGTCACCACTAATAAAAGTGTGGAATAATTAAATATTTACATTACACATATTTGTTTACAATTACTCAGCATCTGTTGTCTGATATAATGAGAAAGCAATTGCCTCGTCTGCATTGTGGTTTTGTAATTAATTTCTGAAATGGAAAAAAAATTGCAGCTTATTAGAAATGTTTGCGGCCCAGGCTAATGGGAGTCATTTCTGTGTGTAATTTAATTAGTATTTAGTTTGTTGCACATGATAGTACATTCGGAATATCCCTAGGACAGCAAGAAGAGGAAAAGATGGCTGTATTTTATATCCCGGGTTACACTGTAACCTATTTACGTCAAAGTATTTTCCATGTTGCACACTTGAATTCCTTTAGTAAAAATTAGTTTTGAAAAGTAATCTTAGAGCCACGTTGAGAGGGCATTAAACTTTCTCAGCACATGCGTGTAATAAATGAGATCACATATGCTCACTTTTAAGGCTTGGTTACCAATTAAGTTTTCACGGAGGACGTATAAATTAGAACACTGGCACAGTGCAAGATTAGGGTTAGGTTAGGGTTAAGTCCATATAAACTTTCCATGGCTGTGTTTAGACGCGTCTTTGCACTGTTCCAGAGTGACTTTGAAATCATGAAGAGTAGCTCCAAGCTGTGAGACCTAGTTAACGCAATGCGGAGAGCGGAGCTCACACACCAGGAATCAAATTCAGCCAAAACAGCAATGTAGCATAAAATAAATAAACCCCAAGCACCCCTCCCCCCATTTGTAAGACTGTTCGCTGAAAATGATGAAATCTATGAAACTAAATCTATTTTGGAGTTTCTCTAAATATTGCATTATAATGATCCTTTAAGAAATCCAGCAGCCTGGACCAAGATCAGTTAGATCAGTTAGAAGAAGGATGGATGGATGGATGGATGGATGGATGAATGGATGGACTGATAGATGGATAACATCTTTGAAGAATGCAACTGAGGCCATGGCAATTACAGTTCATGTGAATTAAGGTTAGCATAAAGAGAGTATAACAATCATAAAAGTGTGATTAAAATTTTGCATATTTTCGCATCTGTCTAACAAACTAATAAGAAATCCCGATTCTGAATCAAATTAAAATCACTATTACACTGTTTTATCAAGTTGATAAGGGATATAAAATGTCATGAAGTAAATTAAATCAACACAAGAAAATATGCTGTCCCTTCCCGTTTCACTTGATGGGTGAATTCATTTAATTTAATTTGGAATTATTTTTGATCCGAGCTTTGATTTGTTCAGCCAATGAGAAATGGTGATTTTCATTCATTATTCTTTCTGTGTGCAATGATGCAATATTTTTTCTTTTTCCAAATTAATAAAGTTTGGATTATAGGTGCATGACAGAACTGAATGGTTAAAGAAAACTTCTTGTAAGCAGACCCAGGAAAATTTAACATAGGACTCACATCACAGGTTGTTATAGTCACCCTTAAATATTTGATAATGACCTGTTTTCATAAAGATGTCAAAATCAGAAATACCCAGCTTTCTATAATTAACATTCCATAGATGATGTGATGGAAAATGCTAATTCTGATGAGAAAATGCAAAGAAATTGGGTTCTATCCTAAATTTATCCCCAGTGGCTTTAGATGTAGTCAGTGCCTCCGAGGCCTTTGTGGAGAATATATTCTCCATGTGTGTGAGCTGTTCTCATCCTGTGGAAATAGGACGGCCGCTTCACTGGACCCATGGAAGGCACCTCTTTCTCCGTCACACTCACATCTGAGCAGCTGATCTGTAGGTGAAGTTGTTAAGATACCACTGATCATTGCAAGATATCAAAGAACAGTTTCTAATTGAAAACCAATCCTTTCACTGCATTTAATGGTCTTCTGTTGGATAATTAAACAGAATCATTTATTTTTTAGAAAATAAAAAGAAAGCTAGAATTATTTATGAATTCTTAAAAATATCTGAAATGGAATTGAAATTGGGAACTTTAAATAAAAATAAAAGGTAACAAAAATGACTGATGCTAGGAAAGCGTGTATCTCGGCAGGGGTACATGGAGTCCTAGATGAGCTTTCAAGAGCCTGGTGCTCTAACACCCCCTGCTACGCTCAGGCTCTTTAAACAGAACCAGCAAACTTCAGATAAAGGGAATCATTCCCCTCTGATCTCTTTGAAAGTTATGACAGTTACATGAGCTTCTGCACACATGGGCCTTTCGGGGTTCTCTCCAGGTCGGACTTTCGCAAGTTCTGTGGTGAGAAGGCAAAACCGAGATGGTCCGTCAAGGTCAGGCCCAGAGGTCGGTTGGCCCGCGGGGTCCGGTGTCGACATATCCTCTTCTTTCAGAACACAGCCGTCGGTCATTCATTCTAACGTCGACGGTAAAGAGTCGCAGTGACGCAAAGTATCTTGGATGTGGGGGTGGGAGGTGGCAAGAGATTTAGTTACTCCGACAAATGTAATCTGATTGAACTTGGGGAGTCTTACGTGTCTGCCAAAGTGACGAGCTAGTCCTCCCTTTGATTTGCTTTTACGGGAACATAATAAGCTATGAAAATGAGCCTGTAATAGGGGCTGTCGAGAGCATCGGCTTTGACGTGATCCGCCGCTACCTCCTCTTAGATTGCCGGGCCTCTCTTCTGTTGTCTGAAGCATTTGCATCTCTGTGTTTGGAGGGGGTTAGGAGGTAGACGGCTTCAGAACGCAGACAGATGGGCTCCCCACGGTAATTTCCCTATGTTTTAATTATTCATAGGTAATGAATTAAGATGAAGTTTTGTTTTCTGAATTGATGCTCTTTGTTTCTGAGCGTCCTGCCCCTGCCCGCGGCTTACCTGCTGTGACGGCGTGCCGGCCGCTGGTCCAGAGGCTGCATAACCCATTATTTGGTGCATTCAGCCGAAACGGGACTCTCATCTGAGGCACACGAGCCTCATTATGTTCCCATCTAGAGGGGCCATATTTCCAACTTTCCGCTTTGGGGGGGGGGGGGGGAAGCCCAAAAAAGTGGCATTGGAGCGAGGGTATTTTTTCACCAACC
>JABFEB020000036.1:13282308-13293442 GCA_019775895.2 Stomatorhinus ivindoensis | reverse complement strand
CTTTCCGCTTTGGGGGGGGGGGGGGGAACCCCAACAAAGTGGCATTAGAGCGAGGGTAGTTTTTCACCAACCGCATTCCGGTCGACGTTTTTTTTCTTTCTTTCCTAGTGGGCGGAATGTCCTTCCCGTCCAATGAGCCGTGCCGCTTCACACGGGATGGAATGGCTCTCCCAGGATGAGGATGGACCACTGAACAGCAGAGATTCAGCCGTTATCTTATAATCGGATCAATCAATCGGAATCACGCGCCTAATCATTCGGAAGGGTTATGCGAGACATAAAAGCTGAAGCCAGATATTTATACCTCATGACTCCTGCATGAATAATACATTCTGCTTACTCAAAGTTGTATAGATTACGTTCTTTATGTCTGTTTCTCATCTCCTGCTCACAAGGTTAACCACAGGATGCTTTAATCGATACCGACCCTAGCTTGCATCTTCCCCACGTGCGACAGACCAAGATGGGTCATGCGCTGATTGTGACCTCATCCAAAAAAACGGCAGATCTGTCTCCCAGGTTGATGTCTGCCATTGTGTCCTGCGGCATTCCAAAAACATCCGTGTGGCACAACCCCCCCACCCCAACGCTGATTTGAAGATGCAGCCAATTCAGCGGTTGCTCTGAATTCTGCGGCAGTTTACAGCTGTCAGATGACTGGATGGCGACTGCCTATTAATATTCATGAGCCCAGCTATAGATGTCCAGGTGGCTTCTGCCACAAAACATAAGCCATAGAAGATAGCAATTAGAGCTCTCCCACAATGCACTGCACACTGAAGCCCATGCTCCCTGGGTCTGTAGATAGTTACAATACTTACAGAACTTTCTATTTATGGTGCTCTTTGACAAACACATTATATAACAGAAAATCTAAAGCAAAATATTCTTTGTGAATACACTTCTGCATGTCTTTCTCAGTTTATTTTTCTATGAAGCAGCTGTCCCTACTAAATACAGCCAATACATCTGAGGACCTAAAATAGCCTATTTAATATCATGGTTATGCCCTTGTGTTTCCTGGTTCTTAGACTGACTGTAAGGAGTTTTGAGGAAAAGAAACCCCAGAATCATTTTTAATGTAATCCAGGATATTTTGCTTATTGAAAAGACACTAATTATACCTTTTCTTAATACGATCTTTGTACTTAGTTGTACATTGTGCTAGTATGCAGAATAAATATATTGAATTCAGTTTATATTTATGAAGCCTGTATAAAACACAATAAGAGATAATCTCTAAGTTTTACTTAAGTGAACAGATATTAAGTCAAAAATTTGCTGCTTACTTGGTAATCACATATAGCCAAAGAATAGATCCATCCATCCATCTAGCAGCCTATCCAGTGCTGGGTCACCCTGTACCCTGTCCCATGAAGCACTGGACGCCAGGCTGGGGATACCACAGGTTGCCGTTATGCTTGATTAAGGTTATGTATGTGTTACCTGAAAAGCCCCAGGATGAGGCGCAGCGAGACGCAGCCCCTTCCCTGCTTCAGATGCCGGCCCCGGAGGTACGGCGTGCTGCCTCATTATCGGCCTGCTTATCAGGCAGGAGGTCACCGCACTGCCTCCTGCCTCTATCTACTCCCCGATTCATTCAGATTAGCCCTCTTTTCCCTTGTCATCCCCTCCTCCTCGCCTCCCTTGGTGCCTCCTCCTTAATACCTGCTTATCTCCTTAAACTGGTGTGAGAAAGCTTCCGATGTCTTATTACAGTGCTGTAGAAAAACCCGATTCATAGCTGAGCGCCGTCAGAAAGCTTCCGCGGTAGTTTGACTTGCTTTTATATAATGCTTTTTAAATAATGACTCTTACAGGTCCTTAATTGCACACACAAAAGGAAATTTTGACGGAAATCGGTACCACTGCTGCTGACCAGTGCCAAATGGATTCTATTTTCTGCCGATGATGAACAGAATTACAGAATTATGTAGGGAGTTTGTGTTATTTGTCTGCTACAATGGCCACAAACAAAATCAGATAAAACTAACAAACAAAACAAAACAAACCTTGATACATAGCTGATATGAAGCATAGCCCCCTGTTTATACGCAGCTTAGACGTGTCCTTGTGGTGCACTGGGAGCAGAGATGATGCGACAGAGTCCCGCCGGCCAGGGAGAGCAGTGACAGCTCGTAACCTCTTGCTATGCACTTCCTGTGTCTTCCTCTCCCGGCTATCAGGTGCAATGAAGCTTGTGCATTAAACTGGACCCCCCCCCCCCCCCCAATGCAATCACTGCATGATGCTGCTGTCACTAATGCGACAGAGCGACTCTGCTCCCTCTCCCCTAACATGTCGCCATGATGTCCTCAGTGCCACACCTACATTCACACCCTCCTTCGACAACCCTCCCCAGGTGTGACAGCATTCAAAATACAAGCCAAGCTACCCTATCCCCTACTCACACATTGTCCCTTTCAAACACTTAACTGTGTGCGATTCCCACCCCCGACACTCACCCAAACCCCCACCCCACAGACCTCTGCTTCCTCATATCCTCTGGTCTTAGGCTCCCCCTGATAACTCCGTCTTCATCTCGCACTTGATAGGCTGCAGAGATCCCCACGCACGATGATGTCATTCCCTAAAACTCCACCTTGTCCCATCACCTTCCTCTCCGGGACAATTTATCATCTGGTTGAGCAGCTAAAATAATTCAGTCTGTCAGTCTATTACTATGCAACTTCTATACACATCCTAATGGCTGACAGATAAATCCCCAAAATCTTATATACTTTTTTATGTACAAACAAATTCCAAGCCCACAGATGTGGGCCAAGCAGATTTTCCCTATGGAATAAAATATATGGATTATCTATAGTTTTTAATATGTAACAGCAGTACTGAGTCGAATCAAGAAAGTACTGATTAAAAAGAAATTATAATGCACTCAAATATGCAATGCTGAATTATTTGAGTTGCTTTCCCTATGCTTAAATGCTATTCATTCAGCTTTCATGTGTTTCATGTTTTTGCACTTCGTTTGATAGTTGGAAGGCTGAAAGTTAATCCCCAGCTCTGCATGTGCACAATTTGCTGGTTCTCCAAGCGCTTCTGACGGTTTCTTCAGTGTTCTTTGATGGGCTGGTATCCCACGCAGGACACCCTCAAGCCCTGTGCCTCCTCGAATAGGGTCACCGTCTACCTGTGCCAGATACACGGAAGATAGGTGAATATATTCAGTGTAAAATAGCATATTTCTTAGTATATGACAATATATTTTTAATGCATTGTGGAAAACTCCCGTACACGCTCTGCTTTGCCTGGAGTAGAGTTTCTGCTCCAGGAGACTCTGTAGACTTGCTTCTGCATGGTGGCCTCGTTCCTGAATGTCGGGAAAAGCACAGGAGCTCCAGGTCTTTCCCAGTGGAAAGCGGGTGGCGATGGGAGAGCACCTCCACTGCGCGCGTGCTGCAGATGGCAGACCACCTCCACTGTACGCGTGCTGCAGATTGCAGACCACCTCCACTGCGCGCATGCTGCAGATGGCAGACCACCTCCACTTCACGCATGCTGCGGATGGCAGACCACCTCCACTGCGCACATGATGCAGATTGCAGACCACCTCCACTGCGCGCGTGCTGCAGATGGCATACCACCTCCACTGTGTGTGTGCTGCAGATTGCAGACCACCTCCACTGCGCGCGTACTGCAGATGGCAGACCACCTCCACTGCGCGTGTGCTGCAGATTGCAGACCACCTCCACTGCGCGTGTGCTGCAGATGGCAGACCAACTCCACTGCACGCGTGCTGCAGATTGTAGACCACCTCCACTGCACGCGTGCTGCAGATTGTAGACCACCTTCACTGCGCGCGTGCTGCAGATGGCAGACCACCTCCACGGCGTGTGTACTGCATATTGCAGACCACCTCCACTTCACGCATGCTGCGGATGGCAGACCACCTCCACTTCACGCGTGCTGCGGATGGCAGACTACCTCCACTGCGCGTGTGCTGCATATTGCATACCACCTCCACTGTACGCATGCTGCAGATGGCAGACCACCTCCACTGCGCGTGTGCTGCAGATGGCAGACCACCTCCACTGCGCGTGTGCTGCATATTGCAGACCACCTCCACTGCACGCGTGCTGCGGATGGCAGACCACCTCCACTTCACGCGTGCTGCAGATTGCAGACCACCTCCACTGTGCGCATGCCGCAGATGGCAGACCACCCCCACTGCGCGTGTGCCGCATATGGCAGACCACCTCCACTGCATGCGTGCTGCAGATTGCAGACCACCTCCACTGCACACGTGCTGCAGATCTCCAGGGCAAATGTCACTCGCTTTCATCTCCTTCTGGCTAGAGACAAGCCTGTGAGAAATGCAGAGAAATGTTTTGCTGGCACGCAGTTTTTGAGAAGGCTCTGCAAAAGATCACGCTGGAGATGTTCCCATCGCCGTCTCCCATTAGAGTCATTACCCAAAGAGCGAAAATTAGCATCGAGGTTATTTAGCAAAATTTAGCTGGAATGAACATAAATACATCTGCATATGTTGGTGCTAGTGCAAGGGGTTTGTTATCGTATTCTTTGCTTGTTCCACTTGTTTTCTTCAGGTGTATGATAAATGTGCATATTGTGTGTAAATTCTATACAGGCAGCTCTCAACATTTTAAAGCCAAAGTTAAGGGCCCTATCATGTTTTTCCAGTTTTCCCTTTTCTTTAGTATGTTACATAGCATTATGTGCATGTAAATGGTCTGCAAAGTCTTAGGGGCCAAAGTACACGCCAAAGGTAGTAACTCTCACCACAGAAACCACTCTTCTCTAATTTGTCTGAAACACCTTGTTGGAATTCCAGCCCTTAATTCCTTGACATGGTGATGTTACCTCACAACACAGTCCTTATTGGCCACTTACCTGCAAGTTTGGAACACCCATATATAACCAACTACCCTCACAGTAATTGTTTCCAACAGGAGTGGAACATGTAGGGCAAACTGACCAATCAGATCACACTGGGTTCATCGGGGGTGGGGCTTAAAGCTCGAATAGAGCATTTAAAGCAGTTATAGACAGAGTGAACAAAGATGTACTGCATGAGAAAAATAATATGTTTTTGGAACACTGAAGCATGCAAATCTCTTCTAGTAGACCCCAAATGTAAAATTATGAACACTGAAAATGAGCATCATTCAGCTCCCTTAAGTAAATCCAGACTTATGCAAATGATATTCAAGATACACAATGTTTATAGAAGCATTAATGTGAAAAGGAGACATGTGCCTCTACACAAATTTACACTTAATTTTTTCATTTGTAGATTACACGTTCTTTGGTACTTATTACTGGTATATATTTGCCTTTTTTTTGCTGTCAGATGTCTTGAATGACAGCTAAATCCAACTTAATTTGACCCCCCCCCCCCAAAAAAAAGAAACCCTGCTAAGATGCAGTAGAAGATGGATTTAGAGATTGTATATATCAACAATTAAGCCAGTTACTGGTTTTTAGAGGTGGATAGTTCAGGTCCAGAAAGTAAAAATTCACCTTTGCTGGTTTTTATAAAAATACCCCTGACTGGGATTTGGCTTTATACTATTTTTCCATTTTCTTCTTGATCATTGATACATTGATTTAATCAGTTCACCGATTAGTGACTGGTGAGTTACTGGTTTGGAGGGTTTATTTGCTGATGGTGAGACACCTGTGCAGAGTCAAGGAATATTGCTTGATGTTAATTATTCCCCAAATTAGAGTCAGCAGTATGTCGGTGTGTTGTGTAAAAACAGCTCTGCAATATCAATTAAATTCCTCCCGTGTTATGAGTTAAATGCTTCCCGTCGTCATCCCGTGGGTGTGCAGTAAATCGGAATTATTGGAGTCAACTCCTTGCAAGGGTACTACAAAAAGAGGGTGTGATTTTTTCTTTCGCCCTGCTGGATCGTAAGTCCTCACCCTAGGGTGTTTCCTTGTCTCTCACCACAGATAGCGCGCCGCATGCTTCCCGCCTACAGAAACACCCAAGTTCAACTTCCTGGTTTCTCGCTACTCCTGTGCTTAATCCGTGAGACCACATGCATGCGGAAATGCGGATGTGATGGCGTGGGATGGCTTTGGCAACAGCCAGGATGAGAGGCACACCACAGCTAAGGCTTTGGGATAACTCTGCAGCCTCATCTGTATCAATGCCGCTATTTGGGTAATTTTGTCAGTCAGCGCCAGGGGGCACCAGGAAGGTGAGAAGTAGTGGCCAAGCATGTAAAGCTGTGGGGATGACAGGGGTCATGCCATGCCCCCTCCTCGCTGTGTGTCGCACTGTCTCCCGCAGTCTAGCGTGATGAGTAGGCGGGCTCTCGCCGCAGGCGCGGTTCGGCTTCCATGCTGGATCCGCTAGCTGAGTGGCTCTGGGGCCGTTGGGCATACGGAGATGGGCGGAGCAGAAACTCACAGTCTGGACTGGTCAAGGGTGGCTGGAAGTTCAAAACTCCAGGGGAGGCGGAAGGCTTGGAAGTGTGGCTTAAAAAATGCTAATAATCTTTGGCAGGCTTGGATGGGGCACGTACCAAGAATGCCTTCAATGCCTTTAATTTCTTAAATTAAAATGTGCATTTTTGTAAAGTTCTGTAGGCAGTGTAGGAACTTTTAAGTTTCCGATATACACAATGGTGTCTCAGGATCATGTGATACTATTTTAATTCAGCATAAAAGTGAGCAGTTCATTGTTGGTTGTGCTTTTGCAGAGGAACAGATACAATGACTCTCAGACTAATGTACTCCAAGGCTACTCCTGGATGGGGACAATGGTACAGTGAGCAGCCTAGCCCATGTGACCTTCTCCAGCTCATGTGCCCCTCTCCAGCCCATGTGACCTTCTTTCTCCCTCTCTCCATGCAGGCAGCCAGGGCCAGTTCCCCATCACACATAACGTGACAGTGGCAGAGGGGGGGACAGCTGACATGACCTGCCGCGTGGATCACAATGACAACACCTCCCTCCAGTGGTCAAACCCTGCACAGCAGACTCTCTTCTTCGGGGACAAGAAAGGTGAGCACAGCCGTGCAGTTCCGTCGCTGTCTTTGCTTGACCATTGTTTGATTTAATGCTCCGTGTCGTGCGTGAAATGGCAAAAATCTGGGAAAGATGCCTGCCCCTGTAGGACAGCAGGAACACAGCGATGTTTCTTCTCCTCTGAAGGTCCTGATTTGCTAAGAGCCTAGCAGAACCAGCAGCTGGCTCCAAGGCTCTACACGTATGACAGACTCTTTTTTAAAGAAACAAATCTAATGACTGTCTCTGGCCTTCTGTGTATGGTTCATCTTTTGTTATATCACAAATTAAACTCGGTCATTAATTTTAGCCACTGCAAAGTCAATGCGGAATAAATCTGTCAGCTGGATATTTCTGAACTTTATAAAATAATTTGTTACGCATCTCCAATCTTACTTAACAATAACATTTTGCTTGACTGGTTAGCCTAGTGCTGTTTTGATTTGCCAATTCCAGATCCGCAATTTCCATTTCGGAGAGGGGGTGACAACCTTTGTATCTTTGCATCTGTGACTTTGCTGGTTAGATATAGGATAGAGGTTAATAAATCCCCAACAGCAACCCTAACCTGTGCCCAGCGAGTAGTTGTTGTTCCAGGGGCTAAGTCTACTGAAATCTATCAGAGGTTGAGTCCCTGGCTGGAATGTAACGCCAAAGTCTAAAACCAGGTTACGCCCTCCACTGGGCTCTCAAATTACCCCAGAAACATTAAATGTCAGCAAACACACACACACACACCGAGAATACTGCTGCCACAGAAAATGAAAGAACTAACTGAGCAACTCCGGCCTCCCGAACATCGAATTCCAGTGCAGAGACCCTCTCCGATTCCCGTCAAAATAACAGAGTGGAATCATCCCCCCATCACCTTCATAGCAGGAGTGGCTAACAGCCCCACTGCATGATATGTAAAATTAATAAAGACCACCTGCGATATGCGTGGCTCGGAGAATGCTGCTGTCCGATTCAAATCTGCATGAAGATCAGACTGTGTAGATAATTCATGGGAGGCAGCACATCTGTGACATTTAAAACAAACAAGCAAGCAACCACACGTCCACACGGGGAGAGACTGAAAAGCAGGACATTATATTAATTCTTCGTTCCTACAAATGGTTTGGCCAGACGACCTTGTCAGCCAGCTAGATAAACAGCTTAATTTTGCTCCACCTTTACACAAGAGTTTCAGATAAGGCCAGCATTGTATAAATGCTCTCTCTGTCCATATCTGGAGTTTGTTTGTTCTTTGCATAATTTCCATAGTCGAGGTGCATTTTTAGTTTGTGTCATTTCCCCCCAATTGCCCAGTTACTGGCACATAACGAAACAGCATTTAGTTAGGGGGGTTTTGGCAAAACACACAGGCAAGTGGTAGATAGTTCAGGTCCAGAAAGTAAAAATCCAGACCAAGGTTTTGTTGAGTATAGAGAGTCACATTTACAGAGTACTCAGCTGGTCTTGATCTGGATTTTTAATTTCTGGACCTGAACTATCGCCCTCTGATTGTGGGATTGGTGGCGTCCTCATCGGTGAAATGGCCAGACCAGCAGGGGGGACACTCAAAGAGGAATCTCTCCCTATACAAAAAGTTGAATTTTCACAACATGCAGCCTCTCCTTGCTTGACATATCATCAGTGGTTGGAAGTGTACATACTGTAGGCTTCTCGGTGGACTTTTTTTTGGAAAAAAAAAAACTGGTGACAGACATGTTTAATGAGATGTTCCATTCCCTAGTGCTCTGGTACTGTTTCTTCAAACATTATTTGATATTAATGCCATGCATTGCTGCCCAAACAAAGGCAACACTAACATTAATAAGGCCCTGGATCACTGCCAGCTGCCAGAAGACCTCTGGTTCGCCTCAGCTTTCGGATAGTGCCTGAATGGAGAACATCTTCCCAGGAATCTCCCACAAGAGCTCAGGCAATGTCTTTGTATATCTGTCATGCTTCCTCTCCAGTATTTAAATTGCATGCGTAACCCTAAGCGTGTCACAATGTTAACTGCTTACATCAAGAGCTAGACCTGTGTGGGAACACCTGTCTTCACGTTTCCCTCATTTTCTCAAGAGATTCCTTTAATTTGGCAATTTTCAGCACAAGACCCAAGCCCACTGAGGATTCGGTACTACGTGTAGTTGCCAGAGCTACGTCAATCTGCCTTCCTTTTTTAAATTGTCGCTTTTCTGACAGTTTATCCTAAATTACTTACAGTTTTTTTTTTGTTTTAACTGATTTAGACCTGACAATATCCTCATATCACACTGCAGGAATCTCTCATAAATCACATTCAGTACAGCAGCCTACCAGGTGACACTCTTCAGAACGAATGGTGCGGCTGAAAGCATCTGGGGAGGTAATTGGACACCTTTGTCAAACACCGGCACCGAGTTACGTTGTGCTAATGCACTTCAGGTAGCATGCCAGCAGCATGACGGTGTCCTCTCATTTAGGCTATTTTGTGGCGCTAACAAGGTCCTTCGGTTTTTTACCACAAAACACACAAAAATATGCTATGCTCATATCAAAACAGAGGTTGAGATATGCCCAACAATCATCCCACCCTGAACATCATAACGTACTTTCACTTTTTTTTCTTCATTTTGAAATGCTGCCATCTTAGCAGCAAAGCTAAAAGGCTATGCTAAATCCAAAACGCTTTGGGTGACCATACATGCTCGTTTTTGGAGCCTAAAAATGCCTGAAATGTCATGTTGACATTAGCTTTCTACACTCATAATACTTTCTGTATGCGCATTTCCTGCCCTTAATGTTCCTTTCTTTTGTAAAGCAGAATCTGGTCGCCCTAAAATGCTAAAATACTGTGTTTACCTTCAGACCCGCCTAACTGCATACCTCGTATTTGCTGTGGCCATTTGCTGAATCGGTCAAAAGCAAATGTTTCATTTGCATTTATGTCCTGGCAGCTCAGTGACAGTTAATCTGCAAATTAATACCACAGGGTTGTAAACTGATTTTGGTTTACCGATAGTCTGCTGATCACACATTCTAAACTGCTAATCTATTCAAGGATTAGAGACTTTATTCATGACAAAAGGCAGCAAAAATCCTACTTCCTCTTTGTTCTCCATGATTTTCGTGTGGTCGGGGGGTTGAATCATTGATGCGGCATTAATATGTAATCGGTTTTACCAGATTCTGACAGGCTTCCTCCCAATGTAGCAGCAAATGTCTTGGGAAGGCGGCCTTTTGTGTGCGGGGGGGGGGGGGTTACCTGCTGATGGACCCGCTTTGCAGGTAGCTCACCTCCAATTTAGCTGTGCTGCTTTGCGGAGAGCAAATTGGCAGGTGTGGACTGCCCCGCTGTGAATTTTCCCCTTTCGCCCCGGGTAGCTGCACCCCAGGATGCGTGTGACATATCTGTCTGACACGAAGTTGGCTGTGTCACAAAATAAACGCTTTAATGAAAGCAGAGGCCCAAGAGCTACTCTCTGACAGTCCGAGTTGGGGGAGGGGTGGAGCGACTTGTGGGGTAAGAGGCCGAGAAACTGACTGCGACGTTACTGTCATCATTGTGGGAGGGGGGGGGTTGATGATGCAGGAAGGAATGATGATATTTTTGTGTCAGATATGCAGGCTAAAGCTTTTTTTCCTAATGGTGACTCTGGACCACAGTGATGCCAAGCAGCTTGGTAGATCTTGCTCAGGCTAAGTGATGTGCCAAAAGTCCAGATTTTTCTGTTTTCAAAAGTTTTAAATGTTTAAAACAAGCAGACAAAATAAAGAAGAAATGGTTCACGGGCAGTCACGGGCTGTGGCTTGCTGGCAGACTGCTGAGCAGGCTTGGAAGTCCAGGGAACCATCACTTGGAAGAGTTTTATTTTTAATAAGCACTCCTCAGATTGAGATTTGTTATAAAGGGGTCTTGGGGCGTTCCCAGCTCATACCCATCATGCATCGCTGCAAAGTTCATCCACCTGTCAACCGATGGAGAGTGCATCCTTTTGAAAGAACAGTTTTTGTTTTTATAGAAACAGAAAATTAGCTGAAAGCTAAACAAAAAGCTAAACTCAGCCAACTAGGGTAGCCCCACTATTGGTGCGACTACAGGAAATGGCCATCATCTGTCACAGTCACCCTATTGACTATACGCAAGTTCGAAACAGGCACG
>JABFEB020000036.1:13247131-13261791 GCA_019775895.2 Stomatorhinus ivindoensis | reverse complement strand
CCTGTGCCCGCCTGGCCTCCGCACCCTGCCCAGCCCAAGCCCGGCCCCTGCGCCCCGCCTCCTTTCTGTAGCACTACCAGACCTCCAGCGTTTGAGGGGGAAATAAGCTTGTTCAGACTGAAACACTGCTTAAACTAAATGTTAATCATTTCCTCTTCGCTCCAGCGAGCGCGTGCGCTATCATGACGCGCTGGGAGAGCGCACCAATTTAAGAGACTCAAAGAGTGGCACAGCGGACCCTGAAATTAAGATTGCTAAAGAGTACTTTTATTTGCACCAAATTACATCCTGCTATGAACGTAATTACACAATAAAGATTAAGATTAGGCTCTCTCCTCTGTGCTTCACTGTGCTGTTCTAGTGTTTAGGTCATATTTTTCACGGTCATTTTCAAAAGGTTTACCTACATCAATATTAGTATCCAAGTCCTACTCATCTTCTACACAGTGAAGAACCACAGAATTAATTTTGTTATGGATTAGTTTGTACTGTCTTTTATTATTGTTATTATTATTACTATTATTAAAGGGCAGTTAATAAAATAATAAATATATATTTTGACAGCAACAACCATCACCTGAATAGGGTGGATGTATGGAATATATACCAAGTGTATTATGTGCAGAGTGGAGCAATTTTCCCAGCTGGAAAAAAGCAGCTGACAGGCAGCTGACAGAGGAAGTTGAGGAAAAGGTGACAGGCAAAGTGCAGAGTCAGAAATGAATGCTGCCAAACCACAGTGGAAGCCATAGGTTATGGTCAGCACCCACAATCACGACCATAACACGGGCCAGACCAATTAGGAGGTCCGGAACAGAATCCTCCTCTCCAGCAAAGCTGCTTTTGGATCTGGCATGGAGAAGAGGCTTAGTGGGTAGCATTGTTGTTCTAAATTTCCAGCGTTGGAGGTTTAAAATCCACCCCAACTGTCACGTAGTGCAGGTACAGAGTG
Source organism: Stomatorhinus ivindoensis (assembly GCA_019775895.2). Lineage (NCBI taxonomy): Eukaryota > Metazoa > Chordata > Actinopteri > Osteoglossiformes > Mormyridae > Stomatorhinus > Stomatorhinus ivindoensis. The sequence continues at coordinate 13,260,839 of JABFEB020000036.1, read as the reverse complement.
GGGAAAGAGGAACAGGAGTCCAGGGAGTTGGCGAAATGCAGGATTTATTTGGGGAAGGTACACTTGGGAAACCAGAACAACAGGCATAAGCGACGTTGCGACGTTAATGACCGGACTGGAGAAACATACACTGACACGCACTAAAATACACCAAAGTAATTAAACACAACTAGAAACAGCTGATACCCAGAGGATTCCACATGAGGTAAGCGAGGGGGCGTGGCAGACAGGAGGATCAGAATTATAAGGGCATGACACCAACTCCTTGTGTGCGGGTTTCATCTAGGGCAGTGTTTCTCAACGTGGTTGACAAGGACAGTCCATGTTTTTGGAAGCTGGGAAGAAGCAAAAATGTACACTGTCTGGTGGGGAGCTGGGAGGGAGCAAAAATGTACACTGTCTGGTGGGGAGCTGGGAGGGAGCAAAAACATCACCTGGGGGTTCTCAAGGACTAGGCTGAGAAACATTGACCTAGGCACTGGGGATGCACACATGTCCTTTAATGGACTGGTAACCATAAGATATGCCATTTTAAATCAGTGTGTCTGACTGCCACAGAGCAGAAACAACCTTCCATACTATTGTTCCTGGCTGAATTTTCTTGTTAATGTTGAGCATTCTTCATAGCCTTCTATCGTATTTGGCAACAAAATATACGTCTAACATCTCAGCTACAACTGATGTGTTTACAAAACATGCTCTCAATCCACTGATCCTGCTGATTAATAAATTCATACTGAATAAATATGAGAGATATAAAAAATCTAGGGTGGCATGGTGGTGCAGTGGTTAGCACTGTTGCCTCACACCTCTGGGACCTGGGTTTGAGTCTTCGCCTGGGTTCCATGTGTGTGGAGTTTGCATGTTCTCCCTGTGTCGTCGTGGGGTTTCCTTTGGGTACTCTGGTTTCCCCCCACAGTCCAAAGACATGCTGAGGCTGATTAGAGTTGCTGAATTTCCTGTGTGTGTGAGTGTGCCCAGGGTTGTTTCCTGCCTCGGGCCCATTGCTTCTGGGTAGGCTCTGGACCCCCCGCGACCCAGTAGGATAAGCGGGTATAGAAAATGGATGGATAAAAAATCTTTGTAACCCATCTCCAGAGGTGGATAGTGTAGGTCCAGAAATTTAAAATCCAGACCAAGATTTTGTTTCTACCTACTGGTGGAATATAAACAGTCACAGTCAATTGGTTGGTTTCAACAAAATCATGCGCGGGATTTTTATTTTCTGGACCTGAACTGTCCATCTCTGCCCATCTCCCATTGTTACCCCTGAGTTTAGGTACAGCAGTTGTCATTTTGCTTTTTTGGAGACATGGAGTTGTAGGAATTTCAGGCAAAATTCCGATAGTTGACACAAGTATTCACAGACTTCTCCTCAAAGCAAGACCTGGCTTTGCGTGTCACTGGGGACAGGTTCAAAGGTTTCATTTTGTTTACTTGCAAAGCCTTCGGTGTTCCTGCCCAGATAAAGCTGGGTATTTCTAGCATGGTAGGAAGGGTATGATTTTGACGGCGCTGTCTGTGACAATGTCGCAGAAAAGAGACGTGTCACTCAAAGCATAATTCCAAAGCTTTGATCAAAGTGAAATATTTCTCTAATAAGACCAATCGGAATCTCTCCAACTTCTGTAGATTCATTGTTAGATCCTCATAATCTGTACTTTCAATCCATTTGTATGCCTATAAGGTATTCTTCGAGTAACCTAGCAGATCAAAGCAAGAGAGATACTTTGAGAATTGGACCTGGAATGGTACGAAAGCAGAAAATTGCAACCAGGAATTAGTAACACTGGTGCATATCTTAAAAAAATCATTCTCATATCTGGCAGCTGCTAAATTGGTTGTATGTGAATGGAATGTCTTGGAAGATTTCTAGAATTTTCATGCAATATTATATATTATATTGCACAAATTAAATTATTTGAACACTGTACTATAATGCTATAACTGATTCTAAATAAAACAGATGTAAACTGTAAATCTACCTGCATAAGTGCATGAGAATTGACCAGCATTTTAAAAATATGACAGTGTTTTTTTGCAAATGGAATCCAATAGCCTAAGAGTTGTGTAACAATACGCCGGGCTCAGTGGAAGGAGTAGGCTGCACACACTCTGCAGGGTCCTGTAGGCACAGAACAGACCTTCCGTAAATAGAGCCGTGTTTTGTCTCAGTTAGGCACAGCAGGGTATTGGATGCCGTTAGCCTGCAGTGAGCTCAGAAATCAGCCGCGTGAAACTTTCAGGAATACCACTGCATATTTATATCCCCCCGCCTCCACCAGCTTAACCACTCCAGCCTTCCAGATCAAAATTCTGCATTCTTGTATGTTCCTCAAATGGTGCCCAAGCGGTGTCATCAAGGTTAGGTTCCTGCAGGGCAAAGTCAAGAGGTTAAATGACGATATGCTGATATCTGCTCCTTTTAATTCATTCTTGTAGCAAACTGTGCTCTGGCAGCTCTGTGTGAGAGCTTTGCGGACCATTCGCTGATCAAAATGGACCTTGTGACCGCCATCCATATCACGGCTCCCCTTGTGCCACGTGGGGCTAATTAACCGCTGTGCAGAAGCTGACGTCCCACCCTCAAATGCCCCATCTGTGGTTGTAGGGTGCGAGGTGGCGGGGATAGATAAAGTCATGTGACCAGAAAGAGTGAGGCGGGGTTGGATTACGAATAGTAGGAGAAGACAAAAGGAAACAAGAAACAAGGAAAAGCCATTTTGGCAAGAAACAGAAGGAAAACAATCAATAATTAATGAAACTCCACCTATTTGTCTGATCCACTCTTTGCGATATTTGCATTACGTTTACATTGCATAATATGTTGCATGTCTCCATATCTGCATATTTATTGTTATAATTGTAACTGTATTTGTTGTTTTACTGTAAGCGCCTTCATTTGTACTTGTGATCTGTGTTTTGTGTTTAATATGTGTTTGCTGGAAGGACTGTGCGTATGACAAACTCTTGAATCTTGAAGGATGGACATCAGTGTCTGAGCAGAATTAGAAGCAACCAACTATGTCGTATATATAAACAAGGAACCGGTAATGAGAATGTGTGTGTCCTCCCTGCTCAGCTAGGCTTCCCTTCTACTCTGGAGAAGACCACACCCCTCCATAGACCACACCCCTCCTTAGACAACACCACTCCTTCTCGAACCTGATAATTAAGATGGAATGTAATCATTGATTATGATCTGCAGAAAATGACCCTCAAGATCATTTTCATTTATTGGGTTTGTTTGTGAAATGGAGTGAAACAGAATATTTCTGTTATTAAGAGATGCTTCGTAAAACATCTAAAATATACTTTAAATTGAAGCTGTCTTCTTTTCCAGACAATCGTCTCGTCGACTACACATTACAATATCAGTATGCATTCCAAATAAAAGCATGACCACTTATGCTACATTCTACACTCCACCAGTACTAGAATATTACCATTTATAATATTAAACAAATGAGTTATATGAGGTCATTTAATCACTAAATAATGTCCAAAATTCAGAATAAGTTTTGAAGAGACTCATTTCTATATGATTCTTATAGAATTATATGGATGTAAACACAATGTCACAGGCCTATATTATGAAATAGGAATTACCCATGGCACTTTGTGTCCAGCGTCTCCGGGTGAGCATACAGAATCGCACCTGATGTGATTTCCCGGCACGGTGCTTGATCTTCTTTTTAATATTTCATGGGGACTTTGGCATTTAGTGTTTTCAAATAGGCTATTACCCCAGGTCCAGCTCCCGGCAGTCCGCGGCACAGGCCTTGTTTTACGTTCATTTATGTGTCTTACCCTGCATACCAAGGATACGGTTTCCTTCTTATCTCCAATCAGAGGTTAAACGCTGTAAAATGCCCTTGGAATTGGGCAGGGGGCAAATTCTTGAAGCGTGGCATCTATTTCCATGGGGGCGGAGCTATAAAAACGATAAAATATGTAGGGAAGGTGTGACATCGGTCCCATTTAGTTGCACGCTCCATTGCTGACAGATCCTGTGATACTTTATGCTCCCTTAAGCTATCCGTCGGTGAAAGTTATAGTCTCTCAGCTGTCTTTAGTGTTTGATCAGTTACAGCCCCGAAAGGAACCAGCTGAAAAACAAGCATTAGTCATGGGGTCCCCCGAGTAACGCAGCCGGCAAAGGAAAGCCGCAATCCACAGTGGGGTTTTAGATCCAAACCCTCGTTGGGCCAGATTGTCCATCTATGAACAAAAGTAGCCCACAGGACTGGAATTTGATCGTGCTGTGTCAGGTGGTCGCCAGCAGGGGGCTGCTGTTGGCATCCAGTGAAATCGCGCCCTGTACCACGCGTGATACATCACAGAGCGAGGGCGACTAGCTGGCTGACGCCACCCACGTTAGAGGAGGTGCCAGTCTGCTCTGCGCCCAAGCTAACGTGGGTGTCCGGCCAACTGTAAGCGAGAAGCTGCAAGAACTGGGACCACCAGCCAGTCCAAATTGGAAAAAAGCAAGGGGGCATTAAATAGATAAATAGTTTTTTTCTTCATTTTTATAAGAGTAGAGTTTAAAAATAGCCAAACACTACCTTAATCCAAGAAGAACTAAATGCGAATTGGGTGTTTGGGGGGTTGGTAGATGCACTAAAATGATCAATAAATATACAGTAAAAAAATATGTGTAGAGAATAGTGTGTGCAGTGAGGCATGAAGGGGAGAGGGGCCCCGCAGTGGATATCCGGGTTCACATTAGGCGCTGAGCGTATGCAGGGACATGTGCTGCTGATCCCCCCGAAAAGGAGCCAATCGCCGTGCCAAGCGATGATTCAAGGGCTCCTTTGGGCCTGGGATTTTCACAGCTGGCAGACGTAGATATCTCCATGTTAAATCCGTGATCCCAGCACTTTCCATGATGATTCTCCCGGTCCGTGTGGCGGAATTCCTGTCACCGGGGTTTGCATTGAGGAGAACCGCTGTTTGGCAACCATTCAAACACCTCCCTCCCACCTCGAACATCCATACAACGTGCATCTGTGCCAATTCAATTAGCATAACAATGCACTCCTTATACGTGCAAGCCCACGGCAAACGTTTACTCGAATAAACAAAGACATCTTGTAAGATCTCTCCATTAAGCTGTGCTTTTTTTTATTCATGCGTAGAATCAGCTCGATGTTTTGTTTTGTTCTCGGTATAAGCGAGGGAATACCTTACACCATTTAATCATTATTCCAGTTTCCCATGTGAGCTGAATAAAGCAATAGTAAGAATTCACATCTGAGATCCTCTGGGATGTAAAGCACTTGTGTAAAACATTCTCGGTACACCGTAGGCGCCAAAGAAGTGAATGCCAGTGGAAAGACTTTCACAGTCAGCAGCACCCTGAGGCTACAGGTGGACCGCAACGACGACGGTGTGGCCTACACCTGCCGGGTGGAGCATGTGGCGCTTGCTTCCTCGCCACAGCAGACCACCGAGGTCCTGGAGGTGCACTGTGAGTACCCCGGCCTCGTGCGGGGAAAGCCAGTGGCTACTGGCAGCTGGCCTTGCTGTCATTTCCTAACAGTCCCTTGAGAAATATAACAGAAATCACCTTAGCAGAGATGAAAACATACAGAAGTGTGGTTTAGGCAGCAGCAAAGGGGAGAAGCGAGTGAATTATGGTGTCTGTTTATGGCGTAGCAGAAAACAAGTTGGCATGAGGCACAGTTACGAGGGTTAAAATTCATATGTACGCTAAAATGCTAAAAGGTCAAAGTCATGTGTGGGCGGTGCTTGTCGGCTGTGGCATCACGCTAACGACGTCTCAAAATCCAGCCAAGATGGAATCTTTTAGAGGCTAGTCTTCTGTTCTCCTTCTAGGGGTAGAAAATTGCATTATAAGGTATTTAAATTTATCCTGGAATGACCCACCCCTCCTTCTCCTCCTCCTCCTCCTCCTCTTCCTAACATCACCAAATAAATGGTGAATCTGTGGAAATGATCTGATTGAGGCCGGTATAAAAACAGGCCGCTGTCCACGGATCTGACGCAAATTCTGGGGAACAGGGTGACAACCTAACTTGACCCCCCGATGACCCTCTTCTTTCTCTTCACAGATCCGCCCTTTGTAGACATCACATCATCACTGACATTCCCAGAGGAGGGGGAGTATTTAAAACTGGAGTGCGTCTCCAAAGGAAACCCACTGTAAGTCACATGACCTGGGTGTCACATGACCACAATCACATTATGTAACATCTCTATGTAGCATAATTTCTCATGCCAAACAACACATAATGTCTCTGTGTATTATAATCTCTTATGCCAAATAACATTTTTCACTATCACATAGTTATGTGCTCACTGAAACCTTGCAAATGCCCCAGAAAATTGTAAAGAGGCAAAAAAAGAAAATTACAGAACCCCAACATTTCACAAGATGCAGATCATTAATTCTTATATAGTTAATCGAGAAAATTGTAGACATGCCAAATATAAGCGATTTTGAATTTTAAAAGTCTTGTGTGGGTGGAGATTCACAAGTGTATTTTGGTGCAGCTAGCCAAACTGGCTGATGAATCATTGAGGGCATTCTATAATCTGTGCCTAAATAATAATGATAAATCATATCTTAATGTTTGAAAGGACTTCAATGTGGCATGTAATTACAGAGACACGGTAATTCATGATGTTAAATGGCCATTTTGACCTTTCAGAAGAAGAATGTGTGGATGTTTAAAATTAAACTTCTTCCCAGTCAAATACTGGAAAAAAAAGTTTGAGTGAGCTTTTGTTTCAAAGTCCTAAAACTAATTATCAGACAAAACAGACAAAAGTTTAAATTGAATGGATACATCGTATGATAATCGTACCAGGAATTCACAACGATAAGGGTTATCGTAAAGGAACTCCACAGCCTAAGTAGATTAAAGTTAATAACAGGTATATTCAGGTTTTACTACTAAAAGACTAATTGAATGTCATTAAAACTGCTGGCTATAGAAAAAAGTTAAATCCATCCTTTTTATACATATACTCTTTTTAATATGTCTCTGTACTTTTTTTAAGTGATGTAAATTTCAGAGTCAAAAGACTTATTCCTTTATTCTGAATGTAGTTTAAAAGTATTACCACACTCAATGGCCCACTCTTCAGGTACCGCTACCTAGATCTGGTAGGACCAGTTTTCAGCTGCAAAATATCAAATTTGTGTTGCTGGACAGCAGATTCCCCACCAGGCTTTTTGGTGCCAGTCTCGTCTCCTACCTCAAGGGGTGACAAGTTCAGAGCATTTCTGCACACCTCTGTAATATTGAACTGTGACTTTTCCACTTGCGGCCAGCCTGTTAGCTTTGACGCGGTCTGCCCATTCATCACTGACTGTCCTCAATAACAAGGTGTTTAAAGCCACAGAAATGGCCCTGATCTAATGTTTCTGTGTGTGTGTCAAACCACCGCCTGCAAATGAAAAACTCTGTAGTACAGTGACATCCCAGGATGTTGGCTATTTCTGAGGCACTGCAGCCACTACGTCTGGCATCAACAATAAGACCATGTTCGACATCGCCAGGATCAGGCATTTTAGCTGTTCTAATGCTTAGCTATGCAGTAACCGATTCTCTTAAACCTGCCTGCAAGCTCTATGTATTCAGTTGCAGCCACATAATACGCTGTTTGTATGACCAAGGTAGTCTCCTTGATAAAGTGGCCATTGAGTATATATGCGAAGTCCATATTTATATATAAAATTCACTATACAACTAAATACGGACATATTAATTAAATGGTGCTCTTAATGTTGCCTGGAACCATAGACCCGATTCTGTGCTATGGACAAAAGATGGAGGCGAGCTTCCTGACATTGACCGGATGATTGTAGAAGGCAGGGAGCTGACCTTCACATCTCTCAACAAGACGGACAACGGCACATACCGCTGCGAGGTCAGCAACCACCTCGGGACCAGCAGGGCCGAATACATGCTCTTCGTGTACGGTGAGTGCCCTGCTCGCTTGTGCCAGCTGGGAACGGCAGCCCAACCACGCGGATGCTGAGCTGGCTTTAATACTTGTCTTCAAACAAGCTTCAGATGCCATAAACTCTTTTGTCATTTGTAATCCCCTTTCCAAGCTTGGCTGAAACATTCTTCCATTTGTGCATCTCCAAGGAATAAGATGCATTAAATCCCGTGTTTGGATGAATGTAGGTTATAATGAATAAGACCACTGGTCTGGTGCCTTGGCCTTTAAAAATCGTAAAACGTTATGATGCCAAGAATGGGCGCATGGTTTTCCACCTTCAGAGACGGCTATCGACGTTCACTTCAGGACAAAATACCATCTTTGCCACTTTTTACAAGGAAGTTGTTGTGAAAAGGGGAAGGTTTTATGGGTTTCTGTCAAGTGTTTTACTGTTCTCAACCTGTTGGGGGTGATCTGTCATGATGCCAAGCAATGTCATTTGCAAGCAAAGCAATGAAAGGGCAGGAACCTGTAAAATCGGCGTTAAAATAGAATGGACTAAATGTTCTTTCATCGAGTTATGAGACACAAGCCCAATACCAGAGACACGTAAAGGACTCATATGCCTGAACTGAACATTTTTCCTGAACATCTCCAAAGCACCAATGACACACAACAGCTCCACCGTGAATAGGCACGGATCACACAGCTAATGTTAAGACACCTCAAGCCTTCCGAAGAAACAGGGGCAGCAATAACAACCAGCTGTGTTGCTCATTGGACTGCTGTTTCAGGAAGGCTACTAAGGAAAGACCCTTCAAGATTCCAGTGTAATGGAAGACCTGAGTGTCAGCCAGGCAGGAACACAGCCCATCTGTTCTTTTACAGTATCACCTTCAAAACAGAAATGCTAAATTACTTGTAAAAACCAGTACAGATAGGGACCTACAACATTTAATTTGCAGCTTAGAATAAAACTTGAATTAAATGCTTAAAGTTACCCAATGTAGCGAACTTGTCGAGATTTATCATATTCTGTCATTACCCGCTTTTTAAAATTTGAGACAGGTAGGAGTCACTGGTGGCTATGAAGTTCAGAAAATTTAAAAATTTAATTTAATGAGCTTGTATTAGAAATGTTCTGGCCGACCACCTCTGCACATCAGAACAGAAGGTTCCGGAACTTGTTGTTCTCCTCCTGATGAACAGCTGAGAGAAATATAATTAGCAATCCCATTTCAAATACTGAGGTCTATTGCTGTTCTTTCAAAATGTATTTATTCTTTTTGGTGCATGGAATATAGAGATAACTAAATAACACAGGTGACACTGTCCCACCTGTACCTCCCAACCTCTAAAGGCCTTGTCCTTTTGTGTGAGCAGAGATTGAATTTTTGATTTTTGATTACACTCAATACAGCCAACTGTGTTTTCAAATGAGATCCATTAGAAGTTCAAATTTAAATTAGCATTTGATTTTGGACTCATTAGTCAGGTTTAAAACTGCTTTCAGAAAGTTTTTGTGTCTGACTTTAAACTGAAATTAGGCAATCAGTATCAAGTAAAGAGGACACTGGCTTATATTTGATGATTCATGTTTATCTTGGTTACCAGTTTGAATAATGTTAGATTTATGTCTTTCCATCGACTGTCATTTACATTTCTGTTTAGTCATCGTAATGTTTTAATTTGTTTTTCATTAATGCAGATTTGATTTTTTCATTTTTGTTTTTTTTCCCAATGCACTCATCTTTTGTGTGTGCCTTTCTGTCGTGTCTTTTCTGTTTTTCTGTTGTGCCGTTTTTTGCTCGCCAGAAGGCCCACCCAAAATGCCCCCACATCCAGCCTCCCCGTTCCAGCTGGTGCCCCTGTGCACCAGCCCCCCCAAAGCAGCAGCCACCACAGGCTTTCTTGGAGGTAACGTCCCTGTGCCCTCGTACCTATAGTTCACCAGATGCTTGACACCCTCCTGCAAATGCGGCAGTAGATAATGGTCCCTGACCCTCTTCTTCTACATTTCATCAAATCATGACGTAGCTCTAATCTTGCCTTTTGCAGTTTCTTCCTTGTAAGAATTTGTGTCTTTATGAACAACATGCTTGAACTTGTAAGGACATCAATTGCATTCACAAAGCATTATGAAATATCCACATTCTAAAATGTGTTCTAAGCATTTTAAAATTCCAATTCTAAGGTTCTGAAATATTTGATATGAGATCATAAGTGCCATAGCTACCCAGCAGCATAAGCATAGCTAACTGCAACTCTTAAGGTCTTATGGCAGAACTCCTAACATATACCCACACACATATACACATTGTTCATATACACCCACACACATATACACTTCACATGAAGTGTTGGTGTCTTTTTTTCTTCATCCTCTGTTTCCAGCCAGGATTTTTATCATCATGATTTACCATGTTATTAATTCAGTAGGAAAGATTAATTTAGAAATGAAATCATTGTGAAGGTGTTATGTGACTATGTGGTTAAAATGCTGTGTATATCCCATCCATACCTGCCCCCTGCTTCCCGGGAGATATATAAACTGAGCCAATAACGTATAATATATCTGATCCTGCAGTATAATATTGAAGCTATATAACTCAGTACTATAGGGTTTTTCCGGAAAAGAAGGCTTTTCCTCTGTCCATGCAGGATCTTCCTTTGCACCATGGACTGACAGAACTGACAGGCTTACGTCTACGAGCCCTGATCATGCCTCGTCAGGTTCAGCGTCTCTTTTTCCCAAGGTTGATAAGCCCACAGATTATCAGGGGTCAGCCTGGGCCAAAAGTAGAGTGACTATCTAATCCATGTCAAAGAGGGCACTATGAGCTACTTTAAAACCCAAAGGCTCCTGTGGCTAATTAGTTCAGCTCTTATTGTGCTTTTACTGGTTTGTTCCCTTGATTGAAAGACTCATCCAGCTGTTTCAAATTAACATTAGCGACACATGCGTGATTATAGGAGACTGACCAATCAACACACAGCAAGAACTCAAGTGCAAAAGTGAAATCCATGTGCTTTTAATTGAAACGGCAATTTACAAACCCTGTCCTAGCTCATAGTGTCCATCATGACGTGATTTAACTGGTCACCCTAGTCAATAGCCACTAAAACAAGAAAACATTTCAACAGTTAAATACACCCTGGGGTGCATTTCCCAAACAACGGCAGAAGTTATCATTAACGATGCATCGTACTATGGTAGTTCAAACTAACCAACATCCGAAGTACGACTGTTTCCCAAAAGCATCGTACCACAGTAGTTTGAACCATTTTAGTTCGTTGGGACTACCGTAGTTCGAACTACAATGGTTCCAGTGCTGACTGGTCAGACTCACGGTGAGTCGTGCGCAACAACTAACAAACTACTTTCACAGCTGGTCGCAAACAAAAACTTGCGAACTATGTAATATCATAGAAATATTTAATAATCACACACACACACACACATATGTATGTCATCAATTTATTGTGTCAGTCACATAACACCAATAATATGAAAACCTCAGAAATAGCAATAGCGGCAAAATAATGAGACACTTTTTGGACTGGTAAACAGAACTTTTAGCTATGACATTGCATTGTAGACGCTCCATCTGTAATTATGATGATTTCAGTTAATTGTGTTTCAATCACACTACGAACACATACAAATTCTTGGTCCGACATTGTCGCTTACAGAATGTTAGTGGCTGACTGGAATAGACAGGTGCGTGTAATATCCAAACATCACAGACGTCATTTCCCGAGTACAAAGGCATGGATTCGTATCTGGCCACTGTAGTGTCATTCTACTCTTCCACTATGGCGATGACACCTGTCAGTGAATAAGGAGTACTTCATCAAAGTGCTGCACTCTTTTCTAAAGTGACTGTTGTCCCTCTGAAGTTACGTGTGTAATGAAGAAACTGCACAACACCCTATGGTCTGCATAGGGCTACAAATACACACATGTACACATACAAGGGATAATGATTTATTACTATTATTTTGGGGTTTTATTCTTTTGTTTTTATTCTAGTAATGTTTATTATTATTTCTCTTTTTTTTTTACTATATGTGGTGAAGTGTACCATATGGCACAGTGACCACTGGGAACACAACATCATTTACCAAACAATACACACTAACTGCATATGCTACTACAGGGGTGGGCAATCTTATCCCGAAAGGGCCTCATCCAGTCGGTCAGTCCTCTGTGTACTACTCTAAGTACAGAGTTGCAGCGAAAAGCTGCATGCCTAACAGCCCTTTCTGGATAAATTTAGCCACCCCTGTGCTAATGCAATACTTTGCAGTCTGAGAATTCTCCCTATTGCTCACTACAGACAGTTGCCCACTTGGTCGATCTAATGTACAATCATATCATACTTATGACCAGAGACCACCACAACAATTACGTTTAAAACCACACTTTCAGACAACTTCACATTATATGTGATCGTAGAGCTAAATTATTCCTTATTAGGTATTAAAGATTATTAAATTTCTTACTTACACGGTGAATATACTATTCTTAGACTGCATTTTCTACCATCACTGACATATATACCTGTAACTAAGCTTCTAACTACAGCGCGAGAACTGTAGTTCGAACTACACAACTTAACAACAGTGTTTGCGAACTATGGTTACATACTTACATTGTTCAGATCACGCAAGTCGCTAACGTAGTTAGCAACTATGGTTTTGGGAAACGCACCCCAGATTGTCCAGTATATCTCACATTGTTACATTTAGCTAACTTGGGAACTGCACCCGGAGAAGGTGCTACTGTATGTTAGACATCTTATAAAAAAATAAATGCTGTAAATATGGTAAAATATATAATCTGAAGGCCAAGCAGGCCATATTGCTTCATGCATCTGAATAACATGGTGATACAGTCAGTTAGGTGTTTCAGATCATAGGATTCATTCCCGCTAAAAGCTGAGACTTTTTTCATAGCTGTCAAATTAAGTATGATTATACATGGCTCCTAGTTTGCATAAATACTATGTTTTTAAATATTTAGAACATGCCTTCAGCTTAAGATCCTTGGCTATATATATGCACATACTGTACTGTATACAGTAGAGTTGGCAGAGTTGTACTGCATTTGCTGCTCAAAGCCAACGGGAAAAGCCGTTACATCCGCAACACTCCATACAGCCAGCAACCTCTCCTGATAAAAACATCAGCCAGCTTGAAGACATGAGGAACACATAAAAAATTGCCTCACAGAAAGGAAAAAGTTTCGAAACTGCTTAGTAGTGGGTTTAAAAATCTCATACGGACAAAGGGCTAATCATTTATGTTTAATCATTTGTGTTGTCTTAATGAAGCACACTTGATTAATGGTGTCCAAAGAAAAATCAGCTGCTTTCTGTGGCCTGTGTCCAGAGGCTGCACACAAGGCTTCATTAACACACCAAAGTGTGTTTTAGAAGAGCAGTAAACGCTTTGGAGGATTTGGTTAAATTGATAACAATTTATCACTCCAGTAAGGGCCCAGAACCCCCAAACGCTTATTGCTGAGAAACCACATCAACTGTATTGCCAAAAGTATTGGGACACCAATCATTGAATTTAGGTGTTCCAATCACATCCATAGCCACAGGTGTATAACTCAAGCACCTAGCTATGCAGACTGCTTCTACAAGCATTTGTGAAAGAATGGATCACTTTCAGGAGCTCAGTGAATTCAAGCTTGGTACTGTGATAGGATGCCACCTGTACAACAAGTCTTTTTGTGAAGTTTCCTCATTACTAAATATTCCCCAGTCAACTGTTAGTGGTA
>JABFEB020000036.1:13227571-13243404 GCA_019775895.2 Stomatorhinus ivindoensis | reverse complement strand
GGGGGGGGGGGGGGGGGGGGGGGGGGGGGGCTGCTCCACACTGCTCCAGTCCGCTAAGCATCACCATCAAAATTTTGACCTGCCGGCATCAAGGATGACCTGCTGTGTTACTTCATTCGCAACGTAATTAGCCAGCCCGCTGATTTCCAACAAATGTAATGTGGGTCAATGTTTTGAAGTGCCGACCCCTACATCAGTTATGGTGATTTCTATGACTGAATGTGCCTTATAGGGGATACTTTCCATCTTTTAAGATTTTATCATTAGTTGGATAATGGCTAATATTGGCTAATGGCTAGCATTTTAATTCTACAGGGTAGCACTCAGGGAAAAGGATATTACATTAGCATTTGCTGCACACAGAAGACTGGTTCAGCTGATGTTGATTTTTATATTCATAAATCTGAATGTTTAAGTAATTCGGACTAAATGAATGGTACTAGGGATCAGTAGCAGATTCTTTTACACAATTTGAATTGAGAACCTTTTGGGCGCAATCATTTATGTAGTACGGCATTTGATAAACAATCAGTTTTAAATGTTGTCCTCAACAGATATTATTCTGGAGAGATTCCCCTGAATGTGAAGGAGTGTAGGAATTAGTATTGATTCCGACTTAATCAATAAGAGGGAAGAGTAAAAGGCTGTAATTAGAGGCTGTAATTAGCTGACGAAGGGTAACATGAAGAGGCTGCGAGGGGATGTTAAGCAGTCTGTCGTCCCCTGCCTGTGAAAGGCGAACAAAACAGGGATTAGGGGGAATAAAACTGACTGCAGAGATGTTTTTACTCAATTACGGAGAGGAAACCTTTAGGCGTCACAATGGGGGTCATCACAGAAGTGTTGCTGTGGGGTTTGGGTGCAGGGGGGAGGGGCTGGGCCTCTGGTTATATCACCGCATTTCAGAACATGCACTCTTTAAATTTTTTTGGAGAAGTTACCCGGCCCTTTTTCCCCTTCCCTGTGTGACTCACCACAAGCGGGTGACGCATTTCCGTCCTCTGGGACGCTGGAACATCCTCACTGGCTATCAGCTACGGCCGTCTGACATGCTTCTGGTAATTATCAGAGCTATATATATGCACCACAAAGTCCTGTTTATTTTCTATTAAATAATTCAGCTCTTTCGTGGGACCTCATTATCCCACCAGACTCCCAATTTTTTAACAATTAGAAGCAGTAATTTGTTTTGGAACCTAATTAAATCACCCTGACCTGCACCATATTCCTCTGCGAATAACATTTTAAATCGGTCTCAAGTGTCCAGTGCATGCAAATGAATTCATTATTCATTCAGGTCTGTAGGATGAAATGCTATGGGGAGAAAACCTTTGAAAAGTAACTACCATATATATATATATATATATATATTCAGTAAAGGGTCATTTTGAAGAATGCTCTAGGCAGAAGGCCTTCTGGACATATAACAACTATAATAATAATAATAATAATAATAATAATAATAGTAGTAGTAGTAGTAGTAGTAGTAGTATTGCAGTATTAACGCAGTAAGTTTCATTTGACAAATTTTTATTTGATGTTATTCAAGTTCATATTTTATTTGTTAATCTTTCGCCACTCCTCTCAGACACCCATGAGAAAGCATTGTATTCCTTTGTCCTGAACACCATCTTTTGCTTGCCTAATTAGCAAACTTGCTGAACGTTTTATTTGGCCTGTGGGTTGGGTAATGGATTATTGAAGTGCCTTGACCGGAAGCAGGCAAACCTCTCAGTGCCATCATGCCGTGCGTCTTGCAGGTGGGTAAAGGGTCTTTTCTTCTGCACCTTGTTTAGGGTTAGGGTTGGGTTGGTATCCTATCCAGGGTGCTGCCTCGTCTGCCGCTTGCATTTCTTTGGATAAGCTCCAGGTTAACCCTGCAGCAGTAATCCAAGATGGATCGGTGAATGGCTGATTTGCATTACAATATTGCATCACGTTGCTTTTAAAACTTTTTTGACTGCAACAGTTTGCATGGCCATGAAGGTGGTGAATATGTAATACAACAGGACAACACCAAAGAGGATATTAATACCTCTCTGGAAAAGTCTTAATTGAGTTGACATAGCAATGAGGTCCATGCATGAGCAATATCTCTAAACCTCCCAGTCTGCTCAGTTGCAGCACAGCTCCAGAGTACCTCGTTCTGGAGCCATGCTAAGGGAACGTGACTCGAGAAGACACCAGAGAAGTCAACGAAATCCTAATCACTCTGCCTGTTTTTTTGTATTATGTAACTGAACCCTTCAAGAGAACATTGTTAAACTGGGAATAATGTTCATATTATATGTTTTTTGTCTTTGATGTTCTCAGTAAAACATAATTGCATTTATTATATATCGTTTTCATGTAGATAATTATCCTTTTATGCTCAGATGGAGTATGTAAGATGTGTGTGTGTGTGTGGGGGGGGGGGGGTATTACAAAGGACTGTCAGGAGCTCTACCAGAAGTTCACATACATATTCACATACAGTATGGGTTTATATATTTTGGATTTTTTCCAGCAGAACCACTTATTATAAATTACACTCCCCATTTTCCAAGGATAAAGCCAAATGAGTGATTTCTTTATCTAATATGTAGCTGTATTGTGGGAGCTAAATGAGGTTATATCCTGCGTAATAACAGCATTGTGCACTAGCAACCTCTGCAGCTGAAGCAGGTTTAAACGGTGAGAACAAACAGATGCATTTAATCTCCAGCATCATGACTATCTTGCGCCAAGTGCAGGCTCCTATGCAAGGTAAAAGGACTGAGACAGAAAGACCCAAAACATTTAAGCAAATTTACTCTGAAAGTACAGAGGACAGGACAATCGTGGCATTTTACTGGTAGGCTGGACAATTTTTATTTAGGCCCAGAAGCTCCTGGAACACCAAGTTCTAACAGAACTATCTACATGAGCTCTTCTACATATACATTCAATATCAAATTTTTTAAACAAAGTAGTAGGATGCAGCAGACGCAAGACATCAGATCATGTACGGCATATGGCAGCAGGGATTAATTAATTTTATGGAACAAAATGTATATATACAATGTGGTTAAAGCCCCATTAAGACCAGAAAATCGAAATACATTAATAAATTCAGCCA
This sequence comes from Stomatorhinus ivindoensis, assembly GCA_019775895.2. Lineage (NCBI taxonomy): Eukaryota > Metazoa > Chordata > Actinopteri > Osteoglossiformes > Mormyridae > Stomatorhinus > Stomatorhinus ivindoensis. The sequence goes on along the minus strand of JABFEB020000036.1, from coordinate 13,240,307 downwards.
TACACAATGACAATGCAAAGATAAATTCTACCCACCTTTCCTTATCACTCCTCCGCGAAACATTCTCGTCTCTTCGACTGATCCTCCCTAAGAAAACAGTCAAGCTAACGAAGCCAAGCTAACAATGCCAAGCTAAGTTTCATTAACTCTTACCTGGCACTTTAACTCTTGACTGGCGATGACTCATCACAGCAACGCACAAGATCACCCAAACCCCAACAGGACCATCACTCTGCCTGCTGTTCCCCACATATTCTCCAGTTTAGACACCGAAGCTCCTAATCACTGCAATACTCATTGCATTAACCTGATAGGTAGTTGAACTGGCTACTGTTAATAGCATCATGTTTGTAAATGTAGTTTTGAAATATATGTCTAGATTTATTAAAATCTTTCTCAGGTAATGGACGTCTGACATTGATCCGCATACACTTGTACTGTGAAAAGCATAGACGTGGCATAAAGATTTGTGGAAGCCCAAGTTTGCCTAGAAGAGCGTTACACAAGTAATCTAACATTTCACTTACTTGTACTGGTATTTTATAAATTCCGCTGCTATTTGGAGCCTTGGAGTAGACAGCAGGGAACACAAGGGATCTTGATTAGAGAAGAAACCAGGACCTTTGTACTTAAATGATTTGGAGAAATTCAGGGGCAAAAGTGTCAACATTATGCAGCCACGAGCTCCCTCAGTTGGTGAAAAGTTCCTCTGATCACCCATTCTTATCCTGTTCTTTGTACACAAGAGCCAGTCATTTTATACCAATCAGAGGCCATTTACACAGGACAGCGAATGGACTGAGTCGAATCTGATATCTCCGGTCGCTTCTTTCTGATTTTATGGGTTATTTCTTCCGTCGGTTACAGGTAGCAGAATAGCTTTGTAAGTTTGTTGGCATAGAGTATAGTAAACTCCCTATAAAGCATTACAATTTCCTGCGATATCAGGACTAAAAGCGCATTTCTCTGCATAGCTGCAAATCAGGCCAATAGCAGAAAAAGTAGAGACCATATAAAGTCATGTGCTACTTTATAAAGAACAAGAAAGTGCTCTAACGCATTTCATTTTCATATACAGTACACCTTAGTCAATAATAGGTAGACACAACCCCTTTGTAATATTTTTAGAAAAACTGCTCCACTGAGGAGGATAACAGTGTTAAGATAAAGTAGAGTGGATGTAAATTCTCCTCACACATATTCTAAAATTAAAGCACAAAGATGTGAATGTATTTCATTTTAAATAAAAACATTTTGTTCTGGTTCAGATGCAGTCCATTGCACGTCAATAAGCCCTAAGAAGTGTTAATACATTAAAATGCCATCTTTCCAAGGAAGGGAGGAGACGCTTGAGAGAGTGGAAATGGCTTGTATTACTCATATTAATCTTTTGAGCCAGTGTAGTTGATTTCCAGTTATTGGTTGTTTTTGGTCTTAAATTATAGTAGTGATGCATTTTGCCTAAGAGCATTTTCATAATAACCTTGTTAAAATATGTGCTTAAGAGGACAAAAGACAATAACTATGCAAGGTTTTTTATGTGCATTTGCGTTTCTATACTTAGCCTCAAGTCTCCATATTCCGCACTTTTGTACATGGGACGTCAAGCTGAGCTGAGTTGGTGTCACAACCTAGCTGCCGTCTTGTCAATAAAATTTTACATTGATAAATGGAAGCAATACGTGCAACAGTAATGTAATTCTTATACAGCAAGCAGTTTATTTATAATAAATGTATTTATCTTTCTTTTCCTGCCGCTTACATAAAAAAATAAACAAATGTAATGCTATCTTAAAAGTTTTAAGGATTAATACTTAAAACAGTTGAAACACTAACCTCAGTACGCTGCTATCATTTCAGTTAGCATTGTATTCCTGTCTGTTGTAAGATATAATTTCTTTTAATAATTAACTAGATGGTGGAGGAGAATATGCTCGTTTTTTTGTTTACTCAGAATAAGGTGTCAGGTTTTTACAAACAGTAAAATAAGGTGAAGAATGTCATGCAAATTACATTTTAAGCCATTCATACATTGAAGGTCTTTGAAGTTGCATATGCCGATTATTGCAGAAACTTTGTTCCATGTGACTAAAATATAATCCTTTGGTTGTAAATTAGCTTAGCAATACTTTATCTTAGCTGTTCTTGTTTTTAGTAATAACTAGGAGTTACAGTTGGGTAATTTGAATTGGATTTAATGGACAGCCTCCAAGTTTTGTTCCTGCCTGCATTTGACGTTGAACCTGCAGGAAGGCATCTCACTGACATCCTGTTATCAGGTCTTTGCACCTCTCTGTTTGGATCTCTGCCACCAGGAAAGAACATGACTTTAAAATCTTGCATCTTGGATGTTTTACAAAAGAACGAAAGGCGCCACAGAGGCAATAATATGGCTGTTTGCACCAAAGACCTGCTGATAACAATGAATCCAGGTTTCAAACAGGAGTAGATGCAGCCCATGTGCAAGATTCACCCCCAAAAAATGACTGAACATCATGTTGCTATTGACCATTACTAGCTCTGAAACTTCTAGGGGCTAAGTATATTCAAATATATCTATTTAAATGATTAGTTTTCTGTGGTATAAGGTTTTTGTGTTTAGTTTATGATACTACTGTATTTTCTGAGTATGTAACATGCAGTTACTGTAGGGAACATCTCAATAATTCAGCAGGCCTCGCTAGATGTTCTGGCTGCACCTCTCTGTAACTATTTTGTGTGCCTTGTTCTCTGCCTTATCGCTGCTGCTTTGATTTTTAATTATCACACCGAAGGAAATAAGAATCAACATGGATTTCGTGAAGAAACCGCTTCTCAGTCAATTAGCATATAATGTACTCCTGTACCTCTCATTTCTCTCTCTTTCTCTCCCCATTTTTTTTTGGCTCATCCAGATCCAAATGCCTTGCAACAGAAAGGTCCAGACCACGCGCTTATTGGAGGGGTGGTTGCGGTCGTTGTCTTCATCACTTTATGTTTGATAATTGTATTAGGACGATATCTCGCTCGGCATAAAGGTATGACATTCACTTCCTGCTCCACAGAAATCCTATCTCTTTGATGACTGGCCATATACATTTTCAAGAAGACTGTCTGGTCCAGGGCTGTTCAAATCACGGTCCGCATGGTCCGGGTGCTGCTGATTTCCCAGCATTCCTTTACCTGTGAACCAGGTGTGAAGCCTCTTTGGCCAATCAGAATCAGTAATTATTAAACTACCTACCTGGGAGACCTGAAAACAAGGCTTGGATTTGGAATTGAGGTCCAGATTTGAAGAGCCCTTCTCTAGTCTAAACCCTGTCAACAGTTCATAATCAGTGTGTGATTATTGTCCTGCAGTGGGCTGCACTAGCTTAGCACAAGTTCGATTGTAAGGTTGGGTGTAAATTGTACCTTAATCATATGTTGAAACTAGTGCTGCGTTCTTTGTCAGTTGCACCACTGCTACATCATAGTTAGTAGCTACAAATTAAAATATTGTCGCAACTAATCAATTTCATGTGCATGTGCAAACTTAAAACAACTCGCTTTTCCATGTGTTTGTGGAGTTATACACAACTACTGATTTGTTTTTTCTGCATTTGTGAGAACCATTTAAAACACAGCTGTAATGAAACCTGTAATGTGCCCTGTGTGGTGCGATGTAAGAAGTGTGTTCACTGGGTATGGATTAGGGGCGCAACTGATCATTAAACTCATGGTTTGGCTCATATCACGCTATTTGAGTCACCGATGGGATCATTTTTTGGATCAGCAAAGAAGAAAAAGGAAAGCTGTAACTGTCTTTCATTTATTACTTAAAGAACTGAAAGATAACTCAAAGCAAGGAACCTTTAACGTGTCCATTTAGGTGAACAAACTGCTTCATCTGTGTCTTTTCACAGCAACTCCGCACTGGATGGATGTCCTTAGAGGATGTACATCATTGTCTTTTTCTGTCTTGTGTCAAGATCATAACTTATTTCTCTTGTGATCTCAACATTGCCAAATTTGTTTTCTCAAGATCACAAAATAAAAACAGAACTCAAGCTTAAGGACTACAAACAGGGTTCATGAGAAACAAATAACTAATGTTAGCTGACTAGACTAAGGTATATATATCGAGTCAGTAACCTTGTTTTGTCCTAAGTCAGCAGATAAGGCAATGATTTATTACAATTATCTCTGAAAATGTTATACTATTATACAGTATGTTAAAAACAAAAAGTTTTGTTAGTTTATTTACATCTGTCCTATTTTCACTGCCTTTAAACATTCCTTTTTGTTCCAATGGACATTTCAAATAATGTTAAGATCATGTAAAATTTATATTACAGTATAACTAAGTGCTGTGTTGAAATTATTTGCGTGGCGCAACCGATTATTTTTTAGTGGTATTTGAACTCGTTTATCGTTGGCTAAGATAAAACTTCCGCTTAACTGGTGCAACCCACTGCTGAACTTGACTCTGGGGGGTTTTAGATGTCTGGGCTGTTGCAGAAATGGGGGTTCCTGAGAAACGCAATGCTAACATGCGGCGAACATGCACATTTTCCAGCCCCGGTCATGATCCGGCAAATAAGAGTGACCACAGTGCCAATCTGAGGCTCCATAGTGTGCAAATATGAGTTTCTCTTAAGAATAATGGTTAACTTTGTTACCCGCTTCATGCAGAAACACCTGCCACACAGAAACAGTAAATCAGCCTTAAAACGTCTTTTCCATTCGTAGCATGCATGTGTTGTCAAGGCGATGCCGCGGTAATTCCTCTGCTCTGTCTCCGCTGTGTCGGTGGACGTGTGCAGGGACGTATCTAACGCACGAAGCCAAGGGGGCAGAGGACGCTCCTGATGCAGACACGGCCATCATCAATGCAGAGGGGAACCAGGCCCATGCCGCGGAGAAGAAGGAGTACTTCATCTAATTCTGCGAGAGCGCGTCAGACAGCCGTTGGGCAGGTCTTAGGAACTCAACGCCAGCATCGCTCTGGTCCTTACCTCCCCTCCATTCCTTCTCCTATCCTTCTCAGTCAATTTGCAGATCAACTCATAATTCTTCAAATAGCTACTTTTTTAAAGTACGCACCTAATTATGATGCCAACTTTTTGTACTCACATCCCCTCACCACCTGAGTCCCTAACCCTAACCCTAACCCTTCCTCCCTGATATATTATTTTTCATAGTGCCTAAATTTAAGGACGCCCATCTGAAGTCAATGACTACAAAAACGATTCTTGTTAGGGATTAACAGCTGTTTCTAGAGGTGAAGAAGATGTGCCAAAACCCCACCGATATGTCTAATCTGCTGGTACTTTTCATCTGGAGGTCTGGCATTTCTGAGCAATGTGGACACTTAGTTCAGAAAACCTGACACACAAATGAGTTAGCTTTAAACAGAGAGAGAGAAAGTGAAAAAACCCAAACGTGTTAACTGTATAGTTGTTCTTGATGTAAACAGAGTCAAATTGATTTTGACGAAAAAATGCTACTGGACGTAAATGGAATATGTGTGTGTGCTTTTTAAAAAAAATACGTTTCAAATCAGTGAAGGGATTTATTGTAAAATTAACTCCCTAATCCAGTTTCTGTCTAAATTTAAACCTGTACAAAAAAGATGATTATAAGAATCAATAGATATTTGTGTAAATATCTCCTGTCCTATAGATGAAGAATAAAAGCACATCTTGGTACCTCTGCTCCCAGACTATTCAGGGGGAACGTTCATGTTTATTGTCTGATATATAAGGGAAAACAGTGATGTTTCAATTTTAAATGAAAAAGCACAAATTGTACAATTGTAAAAAAGTTACACTGTTTTGGCTTTTAAAACTCACATTGATGTTATATTTCATAATTGGACTCCGGCCTTACCTGATATATCTGTCCAGATGTAGAAATTAAGTGAATTATAAGTTAATTTATTTAGTCGATGAAATTGTTCAGCAAACTAGCAGAGTTTCTCCCTAGCTGATAACACCATTACCTTTGCTATATGTAGTTATTAGTGAAATTGTTGTTAGACTTTGGAATCCCTCATACTTTGAAATTTGTATATTAGCCAATTTATATATTGAAAAATACTGTACTCTGTAAATCATAAATCATAAATCTCTCTCTCTCTCTCTTTTTTGGGGTGGGGGCATCATGTTGGCTAGACCATGACAAACATCAGCGTTCTAGCGGGCAGATTGAAACCAGACGTGTGCAGCATGATGTGCTGAGGCAGTATTACGTCATTTGGACAGATGATGGACTTGGGAGACCAATTGTACAAGTTAAAGTTAGCAAGTTGTCTCTGGCTAACAAGCTTCCTTGACCTCTGCTGCGTTCCAGCTCATAATGCCTGTTATGGCAGCCTTTCCTGTCACTTTACATACACTTGCATCACATTTATTCATGTATAATGGTGCCACTGTGGGGTCGTGTTTGTCTCTTCTTATTCATTGAGGGGATAGCATTAGCCTTAGCTACATAAGCACTTGGCCTGATATAGGGCAGTGCCAACAATCGTACAAAAAGTATTATTACATTTACAATACAATTTACGTTGCTTTTTAAACTGTTTTTATTCACTAGTTTTCGTTTACATCTCCTGGCGAGGGTTGCAGATCTTCTATTATTATTATTATTATTATTATAATTATTATTCATCCATCAATCTATCCCTCCATCCATTCACCCATTCATCCATTTTCTGTAACCACTTGTCGTTTCTCGGGTTCGGGGGTTTGGAGTCTATCCCACAGGCTATGGGCGGGCGCAAGGCAGGAAGCTTTCATTTGTAAGATTGTTACTAACTTTTCGTGATCCGTTGTTAGGGAAGAAGGAAATGAACTTGAATTAAACAAAATCTAAATAAAATCCAGTTTGTGACTGTGAGTTTAATCACCAGCACAGAAATAGCTGCCAGACCACAGAAAAAGCATTGAGGCCATTTTAAACATCAGTTAACTAATATGTTAAAAAAGTAAATGAATAAAGAAAGAAGCTGCTCTGGAACGGCTACTAAAATTCACTCTGCTTCATCCCAGATACCCGATACATTTACTTTATTGTTTTATTATGGGTTGGCTTTATAGATGTGCATTTTAAACACACATTAAATAATTAAGCCCAGCAAACTTTGTCACGCCTCGTCTGACCATGACTTACAGTTGGTGCGCTCTGCCGTTTCAGTGTTGTAGATGACCGTAATGTAGCAGAACATGATACTTTGAGGAGTTAGTATTTAAGGAGTTAAATGTCACTATCACTTTAAAGTACATTAAGGGAATGCGTATCTGTAGGGGTCGCAGAGAGAGAGAGAGTACTGAGTATGCACATACCATTGTTGACTAGCTTTGGTTAATAACAATGTCTTTTTTCTTGTTTTTAATAAAAGCCCGCAAATGTGACTTTTTTCTATATAAGACTATGTAATTATTGCAGACAAGCAGAAACACAGAGGCATTGTCCATAATGCTCCTATATTGTAAAACACAGCAAACACCTATGAAATTTGTTCACCTCGCACAGTGTTTGAGGTTGTAGATGTTTTTTTCTGATGGGGAGCCTGAAGGTTTCCCTCATTGCAGGATATAAATCACCGGCAGTCACACAGTTACCCTGAGAAATACTGAGATAGCCTTTGAGTCTATACCCAACGGTGTGAATGACATGTTCAGCACTGGGTTCTACTGGAGTCAGTCACTAATTTTCCCCTGTCAGGATTACAGATAGAACATCCATATATTCAGTCAAAAATCTTTTTATCATAATGTTAAAAAATCATAATGTTGGTGTTCTACTTTTTATAAAATATCAAAATGTAATTTAAGTTTCTACATGATCATTTTACTCTTTATATGTGTGTGGTTTTTGTATTTTTGAAAGAAACAAGGACTGTTGAACAATTGACTAAAATTTAATCGTCCGAAGACGCAGGTGGCAGAGGAGGTCTGAGAAAAGTCTACAGAGTAGAAAACAACCAAACATTACTTTTGTGTTGATAGGTCAAAACGTGCCAGTCAGAATGACTTCAACAGAAAGGTTTTTTCGTTTCCAGCTGTCCCATGCAGAATTCCATCCACGAGCAGCCACATGCGTTTTGTTGTACATTTGCAGTTTCAGCACCAGTTTAAAAAAATAGCTCCAATCTATGAGAAATAATAGCATTTGAATGAATGTACCCATGCATCTTTGATGATTACAGCTCTTAAGACTAGCTACCTGACCTAGAACAATATATAGAAAGGAGATTTACTTGCTCAGTAAAACAGCATGTATTGAAAATGAAAATTCACTTGCCTGTAAAATCACATATGATGTAACAGTGACCAGTTATGGGCAGGAATAGGCCGCATATGTTTGTTTTCTGGAGTATGCAATCTGATGTAACATGGTTAAACACATTAAACATGAGACGGAAGGATTACTCCTATATTCGTTTTTTGACAACTTCATTTAATACAGTAGCTAATTTATTTATGACATCCCATGCTGGTCCATTAATTGAGCATATTCTTATGAGTATCATCAGGTAACAGTAACAATAAGAACAACAACACATCTGTTAGCCTGGCAAAGACACTAAGACTTTGTTTTTATTTAACGCAGCCTGTTGATAATTTTAGCTGCTTAAGCAGTTTGGTTTGTTCCCAATTTCAGATGCCGAGTTTGTGTTTGTGTATATATAAAGTAGGTGCCAAAATTTATGACACGTTATAGTCTCACATTTTTGCAGTATTTATTTTTCTGTCTCAGGAATATGTTTTCATGTTTACACATTTGAAACTGGTAGCTTAACACCCACCTGCTTGCTTACTGGAGCCATGAAACTGTTAATAAAAGCTTTTCTTTTTCCCATTACTCGAATTTTTACTTCATTATCTCACATTTTACTTAAAATTTATATTATCTGCATTTTGAAAAACACTGTAATAATATTGTTTTATTTAAATTGCTAAATGGATCTGTTCCCACAACCATGGATAAACACTGAATTCTCCACATAAAATTCCATGACGTCAATATATGATCTTTTAATCCTGTTTCCTTTAATACGCTGGCCAGCATAAATTTTGCAGAACCAAGTTGACTTTACTCAGACAGTGGCTCAATATTATAGATACAGCTACATTCAACACATCAATTAACATATAGACTGGATTTTTTAAAATCTGCTTTTAAGTGATGTGCACTTATTAGTTTTCAATTCCGTAGTCCACATCATGTAAACTGAAACAGTGATATGAATACCAACTTACTTGAACTATAGCAACATGGATCATCATTGTGTAACAATTTCTGACTCGAGGTAAAACAGAAAATGACACTTTGTAAAGTATGCATCCATCCTCAAAACGAAAGAACTCATTACTGGTCATACTGTCTTTTACAGATGTTATAACGAATTATTAAGCATTCAGGAAGCTTTATATAGCCGTTATAGCTGGATAGGTCATAGCTTATAATGAAAAACTCCAAGTATATTAGGTATTTATTCAGTTTATTAGGTATTTATAATGCGTCTTGAATGTCTATTATGTCGGATTCTGTGTCTTTTTACCAACTAACTGTTTGTATTGGCTATATCTTATCGTAATGGGAAAAAGAGGTAAATAAAAATTCAAAATAACACAATCTGGAGGGAAGACTTCAACGTGCAGCACCGAAATGTCTTCTTGTGGGCTGTTTTATTTCTGTATTTATTCATTTTGATACAACTGTCAGTCAGTTCTGTACACACATGGAGTCTCCGGAACATGCAGGAGTCATGCTTCTTGTAGTAAGCTTGAGTGGAATCCCTTACGTGAATGTGTTCCTCAAGTATTTAAAGGGTCTGAAAGTCAGGTTGAAGCAATTTTCGCCTGTATGGAATTAAAGTACTGAACAAATAAATACCAGTTCACTGGTAACAAACCATTTTCTTCAGCTTAATTCTTTTTGTGCGTCCGTGTCTCGAAAGCCGCTTTACAGGACATATATCAAGATCCTTCGAATTAAACTCTTTATGCAAATGATCCCACACGGATATAATAGTATGGTGCCTGCAGCTAGGAATGCAGTAAATGAGGCCTTTAAAGATGTGGGTGGCAGTAACAGGCACTGGCAGTGTTGCACTGGTTTACCCAATTCCTCACTGGGTTTCTAAGCATAACTTTCTGTTTAAAATGTATTCGCTTTTTTCATTTTTTTGTATGATGTTATTTATTTTGTATCTTCAGTCACCTTGAGCCTATTAATGGCGATGCAGAGCCTTTTGTATCTAAACAGGCATAGACAGTAAGGTCTTTCTATGCTCTTGGTGCAGTTAAACTGGTAGCTATTGTTGAGAAGCTCCAAGTTCTGGCTTCAGCTCTGCTTCATACTGAGCTCTTTTATCAGTGTACTTTTTAACATCAATGTCTACCTCACCTGAGGCAGCTTTTACTCATTTAATGCGTCCATCTTGTGTGCCGTTTCTTCAAACTGGGCGCTGCTGAGCCTGAATCTCATTAAGCACAGGGCTGCAAATACGCAGGATAGGAAGCCAGGCCAGTCCATCACAGGACACAAACACATTATACACCACAAGGCAATTTAAAGAGAATTATTCACTAAACAACATGATTTCAGATTGCAGCAGGCATGCATGTAGACACGGGAAGAACATAGAAATTCCACATACACAGAGCCGGCAGTAGCAATTGAACCTGTAAGATAGTCTGTCTTCATAAAAACTGATCTGCGTAGAACTACAGGAACTGCTTGCCCTGGTTGAAGTTTTTATAAGGACGGTTAAATGAAGGAGTTGGAGGCTAAAGCATCTGTTAAGTTTGAGTGATGAATGTGTTGCGGGAACATAGGGGCCATGGCTGTTTGTGGAGACAGCCGTCCTTTACTCAGGTCAGCAATTTTACTCAGAAGGCAGAAGACAACAAACAAAGCCCATGTGTAAGCTTGAGGGGGCATATTGCTTTTACAAAGAAACGTGTTAGCGGTTTTTATAGTACATCACAGGTCAAAGGCAAAAATGGGAATGCGCTCAGTAAAATGTACAATGTCAGTACATTTTATTTTGTTATACGAATTAGATATAACATACGACATACCAACTAATACTGATAATCACATATGGTACAAATTACCCAGTCAGCTGATGGGAAATGAGCTGTGCAAAGCGTTGGGTTTTAACAATATTCTCCTTTGCTGGAACTATTTTTAAATGAGTCTATCCATCTATTTTCTGTACCGCTTACCCAGTACAGCATTCCTCCGCCGTATCGGCTCTCGTGGAGCAGTTCAGTGTTTGCAGCTCTGTGGGCTGCTGGGTAGGAATCTTCCCAGTTATCAGCTTGTAAACAGAAGGGGACAGTGTGGGAAAATTCCCTCTGCTGAAAACAGCTTGTTTTTTTTCCCCTCCAAATGAAAATGATATAAAGCAGAGATGGGAAGCAGTGGCTGAATATATGAGCCCTTTGCAGAGCTTCTCTGAGATTTTTGGAGAGGCAGTAACCAAAAAAGAATGGCACAGGTGTGACATCCAAGTGTGTCACCGAGCTAAGGTGGAAGGCTTTTCGGTTGACACTGAGAGGTTTTTGACTGATGTGGTGAAAATGGGACGACATCACTACCAGCCCACGCGACGTACGCAGAGACAGCTGGTTCAATCACGAAGGACTGGCTCTATATCCAGCTTGTTTACTCCATGGACATCCAACTCATATGAAGCGCAAGATATACAATTACGGTGCTTGAGCCATCCTGGCAGCGCCGTGGAAAATTCAGGAAGTGGCTGTTTCTGACTGCTGGCTGTGTGGAAGTGATTGTGCGAACTTCACACTAACAACATTTTCGACGCTTTCGTTACGGCCGATGTGCCTGAAAGCAGATCCAGAATGGTGGGCAGTTCTCAAAGCGGAGGCTAACAGCTGCTGCCCACACTGTTTACCATCCTGCCCGTGGGTGTGCTGACTAAGCCTGATGATTCCTCAAAGTTATCCTAATCCTCCACTCTCTCCCCAGTCTCGTGAACAGTTTCAGTGTTGCCATTGATTTTATTGTTAAAATTCGATTCATAAGTTTGAAAGCTCTGAGAGGTCATTGGGTTATTTGATAAATCGACAGGTTGCCGAGCAAACAATCTTGTGGAACAGCGGCCGTGCAAATGGGTGCCCTCATTTTCGGCACGGTGTAGCCAAAATTACCGGAGATTCCGCCCCATAGTTAGCATCCTGCCAACACCATTCAGGTTTCTGTTCTCTGCCATTCGCGCTTTTCATCTTCTGTCGATCTAATCTCCGACGTCTGAATGGTCTCGCCACAGGAATGTCGAGGCGCAAAATGGATTTATTTTCTTCCCCCCTTTTGAGAGGAATGTGCTGCTCAGAAGGATTACCGAGTGTGAATAAAAATAAGTAAGGAAGGAGATGGCACTCTGATTTAATGCGAATGCATGAGAATGCCAATGCACTACTGAGCAACAGAGACTAAGCCTAACGTTAGCCTCTATGATGAGAAGAGTGTGTAGCGCTTGGAGATTATACACACAGCATGATCAGTGTAGATGACCACAGAAACATGCCTGATCGATGTAAACTGTCACTCTTACGCAGTAAAATGGTTTTAGTAGTTACCCTTATTTAAAATGACCTGGATTTTTGATTTACTATTCCTGCATCTTCACCTTCATCTCGTCCTCGGGAACTCCGGCCTTAAGCATTATTATTATTATTATTATTATTATTATTATAATTATTATCATCTTTTTCCATCAGACTAATTGTGCCTTTAGCAG
>JABFEB020000036.1:13199405-13216915 GCA_019775895.2 Stomatorhinus ivindoensis | reverse complement strand
CACACACACACACACACACACACACAGACATTTGATAAATGTGCAAATATAAAGTTACGACAGCTCGTTTTCTACCTGCAGCCATTTTACTGATGATGTCATTCTCCTGTTTTCTGTCTCTTTCCCTGTATCACGTTCAGCCCTACTGTCCAACAGCGGTGTTTGCAACCACTCAAGCCATGTATTACCCCCCCCCTTGAGGATTGGGACCCACTATCTGCCACAAATACTCGCTAAAAATGAGACAATTCATGATTTTGGAGATGCTGAAGCAGCACGTTAGTCATGATCTGACTCTACTAGCTATTTATTTAGAGTGTGAAATATCTGAGGCTGGGTGGGGGGGTGACTTTTTGAGTGCAGCCTACGAACAACAAACCTGCCTCTCTGTGTCCCATCACGTTCTCCCTGCTACCCTTTTCCACTTCCTTGCCCGCGCTTTCGGAAATTCCCAAAGCCCTCGTAAACCCTCTGTTCCATCATCGTCATCATCCCTACGCGCATCACACGGATGTGAGTCTGCCACCCCAACGGCACCGACCGCTGCTGGACGCCACATCACGGCTGTCAGAGGTCTGTGACCGAGGCAACGAGAAAGAACAGAAATGCAAAATGAACCCAGCTACGCCCACGCTGTGGACAACAAGTGGAGAGATGGACAGAGAGAGGGAGACAGAGGTGTTAGAGACACCACAGGCAGCGAATGGAGAGCTCCCAATGCCCGCAGGAGTGAAGACAGCCCATCTGCTAAGAGCAGACGGAACCGGAGAGGTGACACAACTGTGGGCCAGCTGTCTTCAGCGAGGTCACCAGTGACAAGCTTCCTCACGGGATGGTTCCTTGTTACTTCTCAGGATCAGTTACCATCACACCTTCGAGTGCAGTTAGCTTCTCACTGTACAAACCCGTCCATTTTTAGCTTTCCTCCCTTTGTCCGTGCTGCGGTCAAGCTAAAAGAGGGGTATTTTTGCAATGGCAGACACGGGAAGCGGGGCGGGGCCGCCTTACGCGGCAGTGTGTCGCGGTCACACCCTCCATCTCCTGGAGATTACAGTAATTGGGATCTGTCAGAGCGGCCAAGCCAGGAGAAAGCTGCTTACATCATTGTTTTATCCAGATCGCCAGCAAAGGGTTTAGCTCCCTCTCAAGGCGCGATGTGTAAATGAGTCCTGGGCGTGGCTGCAGGGGACTGCTTCTGCCTGCGTGCAGACTGGGTGGTGATGGGCGAGCATGCAGCCCCAGGGGGTGCCATCAGTCAGCTGTGTGGGAGTCATGGTGGTACTGGGATGCGGCAAATGTGGGAGGGGCAAATTATAATTTTAGTTTTTCTGGAAAAGATGTAACAGTGCTGATTATTATTATTATTATTATTATTATTATCCATAGATACATCCAAACTAATTCTGGTACTATCTTGTTAATAAATATAAACCCCACCACAATGGCGGTGCTGTGTGGCTCAGAGAGTTAGGCCTCTGGTCCTGTGATTAGAAAGTTGTCGGCACAGACTTTAGTCACAGGTCTGTTGGGTCCTTGCGCGAGGCCCTGAACTTGTGCCCACCCCCGCAAATGTTCCAGGGCTTCCTGATAAAAGGACCCTGTGCTCGGACCCCAAGCTTCACTCTCGCCTATATGTGTGTCTCTAAGGCAAGCAAGACGGACCATAGAGAAATAAGCCTTCCGATGTAACTGTACTGTGCATATTACAAATAAAGCATCTTCTCTTTTCCTTTTCGACACTTGCATCCCATCCAGGGAGACCCCTGCCCTGTATCATGTGCTTCCCTCCATCATTTAGCCTCTACTGTATAAGCCTTGAAAATGGATGTCTGGACGGAGAGCAATATGCTCTGACTGACGGATGGAGTTATGCAAAGACTGGGAGTCCATAGGATTGGCGAATTCTGCTGGTTTTAGATAAAAAATGCAATTTTGCATTTTACAGTATTAGAAAAACTTTTTTTTTTTTTTAATTAATAAAAAACATTTCACCACAGCACGTTTGTCCGTGTACAGACAGGTAGGCAATCCCTGCTCTGCAATACGGAGGATTTGCAAACACTGCCGCGGTTCCCCCGCTCCTCTGTGCCCTCGCTGTGTTTAACCTCTCTTTTGCTAAAATCCCCGCCGGTGAGCCTGCAGATGTGAAGATTACAGCGGCCGGTTAAAGGGGCACCTTCACGTCTCCCTCCCCGGTCGTCCTCATCTCGAAAAGACGCCTTGGGGCAATTACTGATGCGCTGCTTCGAGGGGCATTTAAATGTATAACTTCACGCTACAAGTATCCCTGCGAATAAACAAGATGTCGAGTGGAAAACAGGGCCCCACTACCGCCTGCTTTACAGAGATGTGCTTGATTTGTAAATACAAGAGATTACAGGTCCCCCAGATGTAAAAAAAAAACAAGTCTGATCGCATCATTTCTCTATGGGCAATTTGGTCCCATTTCACATCTCCCCAATGAGATCCAAAACCATTATACCACATACACAGGTGGAAACAAAAATGAAGATTTATGCCCCAGAAGATGAAACGGTCCACTCTGTGGTATGTAACGGTACCTGCGGCTTTGGTGTTCCGAAAATGCTAGGGCAAAAAATGTTAAATAATAGTAATTACTACCATCATTTGGCAGGCAACGCTGAACCCACAAACAGAGTTGCTCCATCCTTTATTTATTTACACGCCAACCTTGTTGAGGAATAAATGAAGATTACAAACAGATGTTTCCTCTCAGTTTATACACATTCTCACCGTGAAGCCGGCGAGATGATAGATTGACGGATGTGTGAAATCCTACTGTGTGTCATCTCACTTCAAATCCGTTTCTGAACATTTTTTTCAACCAAACCAGGTAAAGGATGGCGGCTATTATGCTGGCAGGAAATTCGTTCATCATCAGCACGTTTTCCCTCGCTCCCTGTATTTGCACCTTTAATTACGTGGGAGCCTTCCTATACCAGATCAGATCTGACATACGTCTGACTGGGCTGCGGTACTGTGAGCAAACACGTTGCATTAATGTTGCATTAATAAGGGGAGATGAGCGCATCGGCACAGGGATTTAATTACCCATTACACCTCTGTAATCTCTAGGCAGGAACAAGCAGTTTTCTTATGTGATGCTTTTATCCAAAGCGACTTGTAATTTTTCCCATCTGCACAGCTGGGTATCATGACAGAAATCCGGAGTTAAATACGACACTATTTCCGTCACTGCCTCGGACTTAAACCTACAACCTTTGGGTCACAAGTTAAATGCAGCCCTTGGCCAAAGAATAGAGAAAAAACAGTTTCTTTTTCATACCTGGACAGAACAGTCTTCAAAGGCATCAAATCAAGAGAAAATATCATACAGTAAAAAGTGTGTATCAACAATATATACATAAGAGTCAAATAACTGGTGGAGTGACACAAATGCACGTAAATATTCAATGCAGTAGCAGCAAACAGAGGCAAGCACAAAGACTGCAATAATCTTTGTTAGACACTTCTGCTGTGCAGACCTGGCAGTGTGGACGGTGTCAGTGTCAGGCCGAGGAGGGTGGGGTGGTCCAGAGCAAACTGGACCGGCCAGGCTCACAGCGCAGCATCACAGGAGCCCGAGAAAATAGGTCACAATGTCCTGAATATTAACAAGGCGCAATTTTTCGGAACCGCCGAGCAAAACATCACGTGAGACTGCGGTGTCCGCAGACGCGCACAAGTGAGCCGGAGAGGTGAGGAACGCGCCAAGTCAGTTGCGGGATCCGCCCAAATCCAACGCCGCCGCGGCAACTCGCAAGACCCGCTAGTACCTTTCAGAAAACTACACCTTGATTTAAAACATCCTTCTTGACCAGACAGCTGACTTTAATTGAAGCGGCTAAAAACGGACATAAGTCTATTTATTATACCTCAGCTTGTCATCCTAACTAGACCAGAAATAACTCAGTACTGGCAGAGGTTGACTTATGTAAAAAGGACACTGAAAATAATTATATTATTATTAATTATAAAATGACAAAAGGTCACATATCAAAGTTTAAAACTAATTATAAATCCATGTTTCCCACGCGTTCACAAATCTCAGGAAGGATTTTAGAAAACTGCTGCCCCCTGTTGCTAAAAATAAGGTATTACAACAGTGCTCATGCGATCCGGCTCGTCCTCCCATAATACAAATTCCAGCACGAAGTAGTGGCACTACTGAAAGACGAAGCTAATTGATTGCGAGGATATTCCCAAGGCTGTCCGCTAATAGCTTGTGAGAATGCTATGGATTTTCTTGCAGCTATGGATACCGTTTAGGATAGGAGGTTTAGGATACCGCATCGTGAGTCATGATTGACAGCTTTCTGTAGCAGCCTTGCTAGGGTCGTGTGGTTGGGCTTTGAGGCGGGTGAAACAATAGCTCACCATGAACCTTCATTAATGAGCTCAGACTCTGCCTTCTCACTGCAGAAGCAGTAATGTCACATTTAAAGGAGGTGTTATCTTTGGCAACCTCCACTTCCCTGCAGCCTGGATCCATTATTGATTTTTTAAATCACAGTCAACAGGACCAAGCCTACTAGTGTATATTAAATATAATCCCTTTGAAAGGGGCAGTCTGGATTTATGTGTCATTGTTTTATTTGACAGCTTTTGGTCTATACAATAACACTACGACCGTTGATGTTTAATAACCTGATAAAGAAAGGCCTTTTTCAGTGAACTGTAATGACCCAGACAGTGTTGCATCCTGCTGGGGTCACAGGGCTGCTGATTCCACCACTAACTTCCCATATCAGTGCTTCCCAGAGCATCTTCCGTCTTTATCATTAATAAATTAGCTTGCGATCGTGAGGCATCCCAAAAAAATAGGCCAACATGGATCACTGGTTCCAAACCCAGGATGCTAGCTAATCCTCGCAGTACTGAATTTAACATCCATTCTTTCTTCCATTTTGCACCCTCTTACCTTACTGAGGGCCACCAGCCAAGTACCCGAATTATTAGAACTATCAACAAAAGCATAAGCATATGTGATATCAATATAGCTGTCCCAGATTCTATCTGATATAAGAAGTGTGCAACCTCAGTCCAGTTAATCTAAAGTGGGATTCTATATTTCCGATTATCAGGCTTCCAGAACAGACTGTAGTACTACAAATATCCCACAAGGCATCATTATGTTCCACCCACAGAAGACAAGCAGAAACATACTATACTCACGGGTTTCAACAACATATCTGTTGGCCTTCACACCTGAAATTCAGATAAACCCACAAAAAAACAAATTTTTATTTCAGTGCCCAGAATTTCAAGCAGAATATCAAGCTAATACATATTTAAACACAAGTATAACAGAAAGCAGGGATAAGAAGTATTTCGCAAACTCTGGGTGACCCAGCAAATCTGCTCTCGATCGTGGGGTTTTATTAAATATTTACAGCACCCTGCTACACTTGGATGAAATAGTGAATCGGATTCCTTACCTACTTCTCCACATCATTGTTGCTGTAGGGTAGGGATGAGGAACCTGATATCTGGAGGGCCGGTGTGGATTTTTGGGACGGCCTCTCGATCAGCCAATAACAGCGGGATCTCAGGACTGGAGCTGAGAACAACTGCTTTATTATTGGCTGATTGAGAGGTCATCCCAAAAACCCAAACTGGCCCTCCATGGATCAGGTTCCCCACACCTACCCTAGAGCAATGGGCTACCCCTGAAGCCGCAAAGCCAGATGCATCTCGCAGTATCCAGGACAACCAGCCGGTACAGAAAATCCCTGCAAAAGCCAACAAAGAAATCTGATCTGAATGCCTGTGGAAAGTGATCCCTATTTTCACGCACTCCTTCACTAAAACCTTTGTGAGACTGGCCACAGCATTCATGAATATATTTATAAATATAAATATCTATATGTATAGCCTCAGCATTTATTGTTAAAGACATATAACTCTACAGCTTAACATAGAATGAAGAACTCACCACACAGAGGCACTGAACAGCCTGAGTAGCGGAGCTGCCGCCAGCGATGCCTTGAGCGACAGGAAAAGCATATAATTGTCTGCTCTCTGGTGCTATTTCGCTAATGTTCTTGTCCATTGGGCATGTGAAAAGCTCATTCATATTGTTAAAATCCATAGCTATGATTAAATATTTTAAATAAATCAATGGCAAGGGCAAAGACTTGATGACAGTCAGGCAATTGGTGTCTGACAATACATAATTTTAATTTTCCAGTTATATTAATATTTTATTTGTTTTAAGTGTGTATGCAGAATGATAACAACAAACAACTAGTATATCTTAACTTTTCTGCTACGGGAACTGAGTGTGTCTGAATTATTATTATTATTTTTTTACATTTTCTTTAAAAGATTCTCTGATTTTGACGTAGAAGATTGTGATGCTGCCCCCACAGCCACACAGCTAATTTAAAGGGAGGTATCATTTATGGACATTTATTATTTTTTTGTTTGAGTTTGTTTAGTTTAAGTTGCAATATATCAGTAAGTAACATTTAATTTTGTTTATGTATTTCTTTATTTGGCACATTTAGCCAGTGTACTAGATGAGGCGCACATTTGGTTAACTGGAATAATGTGTTGAGTATTTATTGAGTTTGTTTCTTTTGATTTACCGTGTGTAGAGCAGGGGCGGATTCCTCGCTGCTCCAGGCAAGAGGTGGCCAACATGGAAGCTGGGCTAAATGCAGGAGATTCCAACTCCAACTGACTGTTTGCGGTGGGGGTGGAATAGTTTGCATTTAGTTTCTTTATTGTTTAAGTATATTTTTTTGAATTAACTTAAATTTAATTTGATTTTGTTTGTTTTGATTGAAACATTAGCTGACTTTTGTACTGGTGTATTTGTGGTGTTTGTTATTGGTTTTACCCCTTTTGTGTCTTGTGGTTTGGCCAACCAGTATATATATATAGCCCTTATGGTGGCTTGTCTAGAAGGTCAGTTTGTTTGGTTTAAGTTATCTGGCAAGTTGACTTTTTGAGGACCCAAGTTTACTCTTTTGTTAAATTGCTTTCTTTTTGTGAATTAAAAAATGGATTTTTTTCTAATTTGCCTGTTTGCCTCCTCGTGCCTTCCATCTCAATCCCTGACAAAGATTTACTGAGAGAAACTATGAGTGTGCAGTAAAAATACTGACAGGCAGAATACGTGTATGTATAATTTGTAATTCCAGCAAATCTGATCATTTTAATATGCTGAAAGCCATTGTGGGTGTACACAGGCACCGCTTCACATTCATAGGAATTAGGGGCGGAAAATCCCCACCAATGTAAAAATGTGTGAGTCCAAATCATTTTCAGTATTGCTTATATATTTTTGGTTTGCTCATCATCTGCAAGATTCTGCAATCTTTCAGTAAGCCCCAACATTATTCCCATTTAATTGTTAAGGCCTAAACTCCCGAAGGACTGAACCCACGAGTGTCAAATATACGAATCTGGAGAGGCGACCACATATATTTTCCGCCCGCAGGGTGTTGAGGTGGTGGAGCCATTCTGAGGCACCACAAATCAAAAGGTGGATGCAAACCCTGGACATCGTAATACATTTATGAGGTTGCCCACCTGAAGGTCTTCGTCCCATTCATGTATTCAATTTGAGTTCCCAATAACATGCAATAAAGTTACAATCAATATGCTCACTTAGAACCAAGGGTACCATGCCAGACTGGATCAACACTGATCCAACTGCTACCTCCCCTCGATCCCAAAATACATCTGAAACACATCCCCACAGCCCTTATCGCTGAGGAACTGGTAGAGCTGTCCAAGGTCCATGTGATTCCCTCTGCTCCCATGGGGGTCAAATACGGTTTCCTCAAAGCCAGCAAACTTGCAGAGTGAGCTGAGGGCCTCCTGTAGATCGTCACCCTGACCCTTCAGAGGTTTGTCCTCCCTGTGCCTGATCATTATTCTCTTCCAGGTTAAACATTTAACCCTATAAATCAAGCAAACAAAAACTTGTCAAGTCATTCTGTCAGACAAAAAATGTTATTACAACGAGGAAAACAAAATATGAAGGATGCACTTTTTGGTCATCCTGGCTGTATTCTTTTGCTTCTCTTGTCATATAGACTCCACAGTGCTTACGTACTAAGACAGAGGATATTCAGACAGCTAAAAATTATCCGCATATTCCATTCATTTGGTAAATGTCTACCAGATTTAATTTAGAAAGCAGTTAGAAGTGAATCAAAAACGGCAAGAGATTTTACATTCTAATCATCCATACTTCATTCTCATAACCAATCCATATCTCATGCCATCTGCCACCAACATATTAGACACAAGTCATAAATATTCTTGAATAATTCATAAGGTACGTGTGAAAATTACCCATTGTATTGTGTGTGACCCAAAACAGGCTATTGAAAAATCTATTAAACTCCGTACAAAGTTCGGAATCTGGGACATCTTGTGAAGGAAGTTATTTTTGCATTTTTGCGCCATGACTCCACTGCGAGTGAAGGTAGACATCATTAATATCAATGAAAGGGCTTATGAACCCCATATCTGAAAATAACACATTATTGTGCCAATTTGACACTAATGAGAGGAGAGGCCTTGAGTCGGACAAAGGCGGCCATCCTGCCAGAGAGAAGGTGACAATTCACAATACAGCCAGAACTAGTGGGTAGGAGAATACAAAACTAAACAGACTCATATTTAAGGTAATAAATGGAACAATGAATAAAGGGCATGCTCAGAACTCAGTATAATTTCAATAACTTTTACAAGAAAAACATGAAGGAAAGTTATATGACATATGAATAACAAAGATGTACAAAATAAAGAGAATACTCCTGTTACAAGGACAGTGTTTGGCTCAGTAGGTGAAGACGCCAAGTCTGTAATCAGAAGGTCGCCGGTTCAAATCCCACAGTTGGCAGAGAGATTTTGCAATTGGAACCTTGAAGAAGGCCCTTAACACCAGCTGCTCCAGGCAGTGGCTGAACCTGATGTCTCAGGTGTATGACACTTTGGATAAAACATCTTATATATAAATAGATAAATAAAATACCTGGCCCAGAATTCCTCACAAGCTGGCTGCAGTCCCTCAACACACACAACTCCGGGTTTCCCGGGCATGCTGAATCCGGACAGGCCCAGCTCTCTCGCCCAGTCCAGCATGCTCTTCCTCTTGCTCTTATTGTATATGTGGTGGCTGTAAATCCACAGCCTGGTGAATACTTTCCAAGCCATGCTGGAAAGCAGAGGCTCTTTCTGAGGTGTCCTGGAGGGGGCGGTCTGGGCAAAGTAGAGGTGAGCGTGATCACGGATCCACTCCACGGCGGCCAGGACGCACACCTCCTGCCTGGAGTTCTCTGCCAGGTGAGACATCAGGTCTCTGTGAAACTGGCTCAGCTGGGCTCTATTCAGCTCTGGACATCTGATAGAACAAAAGCTATAAAACCTCAGCATAAAAAAAAAAATTGCTTATAGAGTCAATAATCTTCGTTTGGAGCAGCCTACACAAACTTCTGACATCTAGTAAAGTCTGTAAAGTACAATCGCAAAAAAGCATAACACTCCTAAAAGCTCAAAGGTCTTCATGGGTAAATTATGCAAAGGTAAAAAAATGTGACATTTAATTACAGATTGAATGAAACAATATAATAATCAAACTCTTTTAATTTATTTTTTATGAGAATAAAAAAATCACATTCTTCACATACCTGAGAGTAATTTCTGGCAAGACATCGGGGTACCCTGACACATACGTACATGAAATTGTAACAATCACCTAAAATAAGATTTCAGAAAAGAAAACAGGCAAATCATCTAGCTGATACAATCAATCCTGCAGTGAAAGTATCACCAGTAAATCTGAAACGTGGCTGCGCAGTCGTGACTGAAGGTGCACCTGAGTCTCGCTGTCAGGTTCCACCTTCTGACGGATCACGATCTGCGGTGCCGATGAAGGCCGCGAGCTGCTCCTGCCTTCTGCATAGTCTCTCAGCTCAGCCAGTGCCAGCTGGTCAACTATTACCAACTCCTCCTCATTGGGGAACATACTACCCAGCAAATCTATCTCAGATATCTGGACTTCAGCTTCCTCCCTTCCTTCCATTGCTTACAGAATCCTATCAAATGGATGAAAAAGCATACCTAAGACATAAGTCACTACGGGAAGTGCGAGGTGCCACACCAAAAGAGCGTGTCATCTATGGGTGTACTCTAACCCCGCGGTTACCGCCTTTGACAAATTGTACTCTTCGTTAGAATACCATTACCTTTCGTTTCAGCATTTAATATCGAAATACTACTATAGATATAGAGCACTTCGAGAAAGGATGTATACTTTCATTCGGCACTCTACGGCTTCGTAAACTGGGACTCAACAGGAAAATATATACGGTTAAAATATATGCCAATCTAGAAGTGTTTTCAAGCTGTATTCCTCCATATTCACGTCCACCTGTGCACATGCCACCGTGACAGCAGTTCGTCGTTCGCTCGCCCGATCGCCCACATAGGGCTGCCCTGGTGACGTCATGGGGCTGCCCTGGTGACGTCAGAGCGCTTCCGGGTTAGACAGACGCTGCCTCCGGTTTCGGGATATATAAGTTGGACACGTTTTGTACGTTTTCCTATGCACCTGAGGAGCGGAAAGGCTGTTTTAGTGGTAAGACAGGGCTTTCGCGCTTTACAAAGCAACAGGAGTAGTATTTACTATATATCTCCTGATACAATACGAATCACAGTACCAAACCGATAGCTTGATCAGCTGTCCAATTTTCAGACCGACAGATTGCATTGAGAGTGGTTAACGTGGATTTACTACGCGAAACGACCACTTTCGGCTGATATTTCAAATGTGAAAAAAACAAAACTGCCGTAGTTGTGTGCTCTTTGTCGGGTGCCTCAGAGAGCTTTGGGCCAGCTTTCGCCATCGCAGTCTGGTACGTGGCTCGGTGCCCGGTCCTGGTTCTTATCGCAAAGTAAAGCTGTTTTCACTATACCCGGTGAACCTGTGCTTTGTAAATGGTTGTAGATGCTAATAACATGAGGGGAAAACTCATATAAACCGTTAATCGTATATGTAGTATGGCGTTTAGGGTATATTTCCAGTAAAATCTTTTCTCATCCTCCTAGATTTGCATTGTCTGCTCGGCATTATATACATTTATGTACTCGTATAAACTTCACTTTCTGATTGGCTGTACAGTTGAGTAATTATAGTCTGGAGAATAATAATCCACGATGGCATCACTAAAGACACGAGAAGCCAAACACACTAAAGGAGGAAGGTTGTATTTGGAATTTTGCTATTTACCTGTTTGTTCATCCATCCATCCATCCATCCACTCACCTGTCTATATAGCAGCATATCCATCCATCCATTCACATCTCCCTGTCCTTCCATCATCTTCTCTGTGCTTATGTTACAGCTCTTTAGGCTAATATGGGGAAAAAGAGAAAGGAGAAGAGAGATGATGATAGTTTTGACCACACAGGTAAGGAGCTGTGGGTACATTGGTGCTGTTTGGAAGTGTCTGCTAATTACCAGAAATATGAGTCAACAAGAATCCTGTCCAGGTGAAACATCAAAGAAACAGGGGGGGTCTGACATGCAAAACACCAGCAAGTTTATTTGGTATTTTAGCAGGACCACTGCCCATGAAATGTGTACCATTGTAGAAATGGTTTGTAGAACAGATTTAGAAAAGAGCTAAACGATCCTTGTTTTGGCAGGTTCATCCTGTGCCCACATCCGCAAGGGAATAGACAAGAACTTTCTGAAAAAAACCTCAGAGCTTTTAAAGTGGAACACATGTCAGGACTGTGGGGATGAGTCAGGAGCTGAACAGGCCATGGTGGAGGAGGAGGAGGACCTGGAGAGTGCAGCAGCCCCTATGATCTGGGTCTGCCTGCGGTGTGGCCATCGGGTAAGTCCCCCGGCTCCGTGTGAGCGGCATGCCGCGCTGCGTGTGATGTCACCAGCAGCTGACGGCGTCCTGTTAACAGGGATGTGGGAGAACGTCTGAGGATCAGCATGCCATTAAGCACTATGAGAAGCCTCATTCAGATGCACACTGTCTGGTCCTCGGTCTAGAAAACTGGGATGTGTGGTGAGTTGGAGTCATATGCCTTACAGCTGTCCCACAAACACGGAGATGGTAATTTAATGCAATATTATTCATTTCCTTTCCAGACGGTCAAAACTGCCACCTTTTTGGTTTTGCCATTAAATAGGATAGCATACTTGTACACACATCCCATCATGCACTATGACAAGATACACATACAGATGAGAGGGTCAAGTTTGAGGTCAGTGCACAGGGTCAGCCCCTGGAGCAGATTTTGGGGTTAAGGGTCGTGCCTAAACGTGCCGAACGTTGATAATATAACTGGGATTCAAACCAGCAACCTGCAAGACTCAGACAAAGGTAACTAATCAACAGAGTCGCATGCCATCCTCATGGAGGGGCTGGAGACCGTCCTTATGACGGATGCACTTCATTGAACTACATCCTCTGTACAATGCTGATCTCGGGAGTCAGACTACATTAATATTGGATCCTCCAATCCTGAACCAACAGCCTCACTTTATTGCTTTGGTTTGTTAAACAGGTGCTACCTCTGTGACGATGAAGTCCAATATTCCAGTACTGGGCAGCTGGCTCAGTTGGTGAGCAACGTGAAAAAGCAAGCTGTCTCAGAACCCAGTAGGAGTGCAGCCCAGAAGAGTAAGTTCCACCCCTCCACCCCTGTGTGTTTCTGTCCCAATGAAGATGAGGCCCGCAGTTATTTATCCAAACCCACCATGGCTGATGCTTTTCGTTCTGCCCAAAAGTGACAGAGGAGCCTAGAGTATCAGAGGCGGAGCAACCAGCCTCAGTGGAGAATTCTGCTACTGAGACCAGGACGGGCACGCAGAGGAAAGGTGGGAGGAGAGATGGAGGGGACCGGATTGGCCAGAAGCCCATCACAGGGAGCGCTGGCTCCTCAGTCTCAGTCAGGGGTCTCAGTAACCTTGGGAACACCTGCTTCTTTAACGCTGTCGTTCAGGTGCGGGTAGGCGGAGGCTGCCGAGGTGGGTAGGGGGATTAAAATGGAGGGGGTGCATCCTGTCAGTAGTCCCATGTCATTTGTGCTCTCCGTTGCCAAACACAGAACCTCTCCCAGACTCGACTCTTCAGGAAGGTTCTTAAAGATATCCTGGATGGGAAACCTATGGTTTCCATAACGCCGGACATCTCCACCAAGCTGGTTTGTTGCTGACCTGCTCAGATTACGTCATGTCAGCGGGATGCTTTTTTTCCCCCCACAAATACATGTCGTATTATGTGACGTCGTCAATGCCAGAGGTCGCCAGAGGTTTTTTTGTGTTTTTGCTTTCAGGAGCCTATATCCATCCAGCTGGAACAGCCGGGGTCGCTCACCGTAGCCATGTCCAACCTGCTGAATGAGATCCAGGAGACCGAGAAGAGTGTGATCACTCCCAGGGACCTCTTCACACAGGTTTGCAAAAAGTGAGTTTAACTTGGAAGTTTGAATCGCCCACCTACCCTTATTACCAGGATGACATGCATGATATATGAACATCTCAGGCTGCAGAGAGCATTCATAGTGAAAGCAAAGAATCCTCCATAGCCAGTCAGCTTACCGGCCTACTGGTCCTGCATTTGCCCTTAGTCATCCTCCTCTTCCTCAGGGCGGCCAGGTTCAAGGGCTTTCAGCAGCAGGACAGTCAGGAGCTGCTGCGATACCTCCTGGATGGCATGAGGGCTGAGGAAACCAAGGTACAGCCTCCTGGGGTAACGGGGCGCCGTGTGGCCTCCATAACGGTGTCGTTCACGTCTAACCCTGAGTGGGACGTGTTACCCCGCATGGCTTGAAGCGTTCTCTGCGTCTGTTGTTAATAAGCTGTTGTTGATTTGGACCTTTGTTACTGAATAGTTGTCATTTCATTATCTGTTTGTTTTTTCTTCTCCGGCTCCACCGTCAGAGGTATAGTTTGGGGATTTCTGCAGCTTTGAAAAACTCTGGAAAAGACACAGAATCTGAAGAACTGAAGAAGCAGATCAAAGGTTGGTGTGTTTTACAGTGCATTCTGACTTTTATTTAGTGGTATTACAGCCTCGTTCTCGTGTATTTTGCCAGGTAAGTATGCCATAACCCAAACAGGCTGCTGGGTTAGGGTTAGGGTCCAAATATAAGGCCTTTCATTGTGCCATTGTCGAGATGCCTGACGTGAATTGTTTCCGTAAATAAACAAAATGAATAATGTGGGCAAAATCTTTGCCTTCACCTGACAGAATTTAGATGTAAAAATTATTATTGTTTAATGCATTTTGTTACTTCTGCTCTTTCCTAAAAATTTTTATCATTGTTAGTAATTATGTAGATTTATGTGTTTGGTCCCTTTTTTAAAATGCATTATGGGTAACTGAGTCATTTCACTCGCTTTGCTGCACTGTGACCTTCTCAGAGTATGAAAAGAATGGAGCCCCAAAGTGCTTTGTGGACCAGGTGTTTGGCGGAGAGCTGACCAGCACAGTTATGTGTAAAGAGTGTAAAACGGTACGAATTAACCACCAGCATCGCGTTACTTGATAATTAGGTTGTCGTACTGTCCGCTCTGTACAAATAGTTGGTGTTCTATAAATTGCATGGACATGGTTATAAAATTAACATTTGCAAATTTTTGTTTTTTTTTTCCATTCAGGTGTCCCTGGTGACTGAGATATTCCTTGACCTATCACTGCCTGTCTCAGATGAGGTAAAAATTTCAGGACCGGTGTCTTGTGGATTTACTACTGCATGGTCAGCCGTACCACGTCGATTCTCACATCCTTAGTCTTCCAGGCAGAATCAGCATCACAAATATGTTCTGAGGGTAGAACGAAAAATGATTGGAACAATCTGATGTCATAGTCCCACCTCCTTTACAATCTGGTTGGTAATCTCTCAGAACCAATTATTCTTCATTTTGCACTCAGAACATTTTTGTGTAAGTGAACCTCCCATGAGCGTCATGCACACGTTACCCCCATGATCTGCGGCGATCAGAAGGCTTCTGAAGGCCTCTGATTTTACACTCCAGCAGAACCTGTTCCAGTCAGCCCCATGGCTCGCATCACCGTGGTGAATCTGTCGATCACAGGCCTACAGGAAGAAGAATCAGAAGAAGGTGACACAGGAACCCAATGAGGACAGGACACCAGACTCCCCCATGCCAGCTGCCAGCAGGGATGAGGACGCTCTCTCCAGTGTGGGCAGCAAGTACCAGCAGAAGAAGGCTAAGAAGCAGGCGAAGAAGCAGGCGAAGGTGGGCGAGAGGCTGGCCCCGGCACCTCTGCCTTAGGGTCACTTCATGTGGTGGCCTGGAATTGGCATGATCTGCCTGACATGCACTTTCCAGCTCCATGTTCTCCTCCCACAGTCCAAAGACATGCAGTTAGCAGTGTTGGGCATTTCAGGTCCAGATACTACAAATCCAGACCAGCATTATGGTTCTACCAACCAGTTTGTCATGAGTCATAGTCACAGAGTACGCATCTGGTTAGTAGAAATAAAATCTTGGTCTGGATTTGTTTTGGAACCTGAAATGCCCAACACTAGCATTTGGGTTGAATTGGTCTCTTTAGGATGTGTGGGTGTGTATATGCAGGAAAGGCCATCTGGGTGTCCCCTGTTCTGGGCTGGGTTTCTGCCCCTGGCCCTGGATAAGCATTTCTACAAAATTGACGCATGTTGAACTGCGTTTCACTGACCACTTTACTTTTCCTCTGTCACAGAACCAAAGGCGACAGCAGAAACTGGCAGGAAAGACACTCTTCACCAGCAAAGATTTGCCCGAACCCAAAGAGGGAGAAGGGGGTGCTTTGCAGAGGGAGGGGGGAGAGCCTAAGGAAACTGGAAACTCGGAAGGCACTGAAGAGCAACTGGCATCTGACGATCCTCCAGGTGGCGCTGTGTTGGAACTTGAAACTGTTACTATGTCTTCTGGCAAAAACCCCTTCGAGGCTCTGTCCGAAGATCCAGAAATGGGAGAGAAAAATGAGGACAGGGGAGAAGCCAATGAGGGAGACGATCTGGCAGAGGATCTCCACTCTCTCTCTCTGAACACGGCCTTCGTGAATCCCGATGACGTGGAGCTGGACTTGGAGGATGGGGATGCACCTGTCAACACCCAGGAATACACAGTGGTCAACCAAGACCCGGGAATGGCCTTCAGCAGCCTGGCCAGCAGGGTGGCGCCAGAGAAGGAGGAATGCTCCATATATTCCTGCCTGTACCAGTTCACAGAAGTGGAGAATCTCACCAAGAGCAACAGTCTGCTTTGTGTGACATGCAGCAAGCGCCAGACCAACCCAACAGATGGTATGGTGTGCTGCTTCTGCCATCATCACAATTAGCATGTTAAAAAACAGGTGCTTGGTGTTTATGCAGTAACATGGAGACCCTCCAGCTGCAGGCCTTGGTGTGATAGCCCTGCCTTTCACAGCACCTGTAGCATTTTCACACATGGCTAACACACTGCTCCCCCATGTGGCCATTTGCCAAGATGCGCTTCATCAAAACTAACATCAGCTTATGTGACAATTTTTCGTGCGAGGCTTGCGCAGTGCCATGGTTATGAAACTGCCCCCCCCCCCCCTTCTGTACAGGCTCCCGGAAGAAGGTTTACACAGACGGCCTCAAGCAGATGCTCGTTTCATTGCCTCCTCCTGTCCTCACACTGCACCTGAAGAGGTTTCAGCAGGTACCCACCCCAGATTGAACGCCACTCTGCATTTGGATGCCAAGTTCATTTAGAGTTTTGCCACCTGAACCAGCTCTTGTGTCCTAATGCAGGTGTGGGGAACCTGATCCATGAAGAGCCAATGTGGGATTTTGGGATGTCATGACCTCTCAATCAGCCAGTAATAAAGCAGTTGTTCTCAGCTCCAGTCCTGAGATAATGCTGTTATTGGCTGACCGAGAGGTCGTCCCAAAAATCCACACCAGCCCTCCAGGTATCAGGTTCCTCATCCCTACCCTACAGCAACAATGATGTGGAGAAGTAGGTAAGGAATTCCTGTCCTAATGGAAGAGCTGTTGAATGAGCACTGAAACCTCCTTCCCCCTGTCCTCCCTGTGTGTCCTGGCAGGTCGGTAACAGTGTCTGTAAGGTAAACCGGCATGTCCATTTCCCACAAATTCTGGACCTGGCGCCATTCTGCTCGGTGAACTGCAAGGTAACTGATTCTGTGTTGGCCATTCCACTTTACATGGGTTCTCATGCGGCCAGAACCACTCAGAATATGTTCTAATCACAGTCCACATTTCTGTAAATAGGGTTTCAGTCTTGATTCCCAGAACCTTGCGGAGGGAGAGAAGCAGGTGCTATATGCCCTCTATGGTGTGGTGGAGCACAGCGGGACCATGCGGTCAGGACACTACACCGCCTACGTCAAAGCCCTCCTGCCGAACCAGAGCACCGCGATGAACGGGCTAACCACACGAGGTGGGCGTGACAAGGCCGTTTGGCTTAATTCACATTTTAAATATAGAATTAATTTGCT
>JABFEB020000036.1:13168141-13178956 GCA_019775895.2 Stomatorhinus ivindoensis | reverse complement strand
ACAGAACATACACAGGGGAAACAGCCATGACACGAGCTGACATAGGACAGGGAACGCGGACAGACAGACTAGGAAGGTAGACAGAGGGGGAACACCAACGGGAGAAACAACAGGGCCAGGACTGAACACTGGAACCGACGGGGAACGAGGAGCGGAGACGAAGGGACGAGGGGCAGAAACAGGAGGGCAGACAGGGAAGGAGGAGGAGCAAAGGGGACCCTGGGGGAGCCCAGACGGGCGATGGGTGGCGGCCGGAGGGGCCGGGGATGAAGGAGAGGAGGGAGTAGGAGAGGACCATGGAGACAGGACGCGGGATGGAGGAACGAGGGACAGACGCAGGAAGGGACAGGGGACCGAGGGGAGTCCGAAGGGCCCAGGACGGGGAACATGGTCTTCCTCCTTGAAGGCGCCCTACAACACAGCCCTCTGCACTCGGGTTGCTGCGAGCCGCTGCACCCTCCTGAAGGGGGTACGCCAACCCGGGAGGGGGAGCCTGAATCAGGAGGTCAGCACACTGGCTGACCATCCAGAGGGCCGGGGGTCCTCCTGGACCTCATGCAGCAAGCCGAAACACTGGTCCGTCGGAGAGATCTGTCATTCTGTCACGTCGAGCGGCAGGCGGGTGGACAGAATCGGGCGGGAGATGTGATGAAGGGCAGAGGAACGGGTCTATTCAGGGAATCGGGGCAGGCGAACAGGACAGGGAAGGTTCTGCAGGAGTACCAAACAATGAATGCTGAGGTTTGGTTGACTGCAGGAAGTTCACCGTGTACTGTTGCCTCCTTAATTAAATGACATGTTCTTATTGGTTTGTTTTTAGTTTTTTTTATCTCGTGAAAAAATAAACATTTGATTGCTGATATAATGTCCAGTGTTTTTTGCTTTTTCCATCCATATTTTATTAAGCACAGTTTGTTACCTCATGGCAAATGTAAAGTGTATTACGTATTACAGTTCTGATATAAGAATATCAATAACACAGAATTGTATTATTTTTTAAATTCTATTTTACTCCTTTCACACACACACATAAATATGATGTGTGTGTACATATATATATATATATATGTTAACAGTGGTTATCCAGAATAAGGGAACGCGCGCGTTAGCAATTATGATGGTTGCGCAATGAATTTTTCCTTGAAATAACAGCGGAAAAAATTAAGTAGCAGGGTCTGAACATCAGTGCTCTCGCTACGCTACCACGGCCATGATGCTAATAATTACAAGAATAACATGAGAGCATTATGTTTGATTAACTTGATGTGGTATTTAAAATCTAACATTTTAAATAAACCAACAATGGCCAGCCAAACAACGTAAATATGCACGTTAACATGATTAAGAATATTTCATATCGTTCATAACTGGGAAGACAGTAAGTCAAAAACGTACTATTTTACACTTTATTAGCACTAACTTAGCAAATGGAAATTGATTCCCAATCGCACTTCCGTGTTGTGGCTGAGCATGCACATGATGTCAGTGGCTGAGCATGCACATGATGTCAGTGGCTGAGCGTGCAGTGATGTCAGTGGCTGAGCGTGCACATGATGTCAGTGGCAGAGTGTGCAGATCATGTCAGTGGCTGAGCGTGCAGTGATGTCAGTGGCTGAGCATGCATATGATGTCAGTGGCTGAGCGTGCACATGATGTCAGTGGCTGAGCATGCACATGATGTCAGTGGCTGAGCGTGCAGTGATGTCAGTGGCTGAGCATGCAGTGATGTCAGTGGCTGAGCGTGCACATGATGTCAGTGGCAGAGTGTGCAGATCATGTCAGTGGCTGAGCGTGCAGTGATGTCAGTGGCTGAGCATGCATATGATGTCAGTGGCTGAGCGTGCACATGATGTCAGTGGCTGAGCATGCAGATGATGTCAGTGGCTGAGCGTGCAGTGATGTCAGTGGCTGAGCGTGCAGTGATGTCAGTGGCTGAGCGTGCAGTGATGTCAGTGGCTGAGCGTGCACATGATGTCAGTGTCTGAGCGTGCAGATGGCTGAGAGTTCATGGTCAAAGCGGCAGCCAGACCCTTCTCGCAAATTTAGTAAACATACATTATTGCTGATTACACCTTCTCATTGTTTGATTGGTCACCTGGACACCCTACAGCCTACACGCAACAAACGATATTCCAACATGGCAGATATGGAGGAACTACTTTCGACTGCGCTTTCCTTCTTACTGACCTGTAGTAACGAGCAAATGTAGCTTCGTGAATCATTTGCTGCATCTTCTGACCCCAACAGATGGTGCTCTCTGTTCATAAAAGGGCTCAAAACCCAAGGCTCAAAGCCCAAAATGAAATTCATTTACCGGTCACTGTGTCAAAGCGCGTATGTGTAACGTAGGCTGACAGCTGTGTCATATATGTTTTCGCTTGTTTGAGTGTGTATGGAAATACTTTAGTAAACGACGTGAAAACCCCTGTGTAGATGGATATTATTTTCGTTTTAATTTTTAAACGAACATGTAGCAGTGTGGGTGTAGTATACCGATGGCATCATCTGAGAGGAAAGCCTGGCTGCAGTACACGGAAAATGAACTAGCTTGACATCATGTATGAAACTACCCATCAAATTTATCTATTCATTAATTGAATATGCAGCAGAGTTTCCACTTTCTGTTCCATCCTCTTATTTGTATTTCTTAGTGTTGTCTCCAGAGCTATGTTTGGAAATAACTCTTCTGCATGTTCCTTCAAAATCAAGGCTGATAGAGTGGATAATTCTGAGCTGTAAAATGTGTAGCCCATGTTGCAACTGTTGTCCAGTTGCGTTCATCCCCAGTAACATGCGAAACAGTGCCCCTGAAGTCGCACATTACAACTTGTCACAAAATATGGTGTAACACCTGTTTTTTTTGGCCCACTTTAAACCCTAGGGACCTCCAAAGTCCAGGCTACCTTAAATCTTATCAGGCTAAGAAAGAGATCCTGCCTTGTGCAACACCCTCTGGTTCACAGTGAATGTGTGCTGGATAATCTGTCATGGAAAAGGGAATTTACAGAGAAACTGAGGAGCATAAGAATATTTTATCTCTTTTTTTTTTACGTCAATCACATTGAAAATATGTATCACATAAAATTAACCATTGAAAATGTGACGTCTTTGTACATGTGTAGTTGAAAATAGTAAAAAAAAAAAAATAAAACTAATCAACAATGTAAAATTCCACTTGACTTCACTTGAAATTAAACTTAGTGGCAGTTCTTGAGTGTATCCAGAGACAAGGTGGATATATGGCCTGCAGATGGGGTTCTGAATCACAATAATAATTATTGTTGCTGTTGTTGTTTTGCATACAGGAAACAAACTGCCGCATAGCAGCATAATGGTGGTATATCTGCAACTTCCGTGAAGGTGTAGTGGGTGGGATTTCACAGACAGCTAATCAAAGAGGACAGCTCTACGTCATGGTTTCTTTCCTCAGGATGCGTTTGGGGTGGCATGGCAAAAAGTTGACCAGCCCCGACCGTCCCTTGGTCCTTGTTGGCCCTTGGTTCTTCTTGGCAGTCTTGAGACACTTGAAGGAGATTCCCAGGTCCTCCATAAGAGTGTTGAAGGAGGCACACTATTGGAGACAACAGAAAGGTTCTAAGAATGAGGTTTTTTGATCTGGAGGTGAGGAGTAATCTCTGAAAATACAAGTGAATTGCCAGCGAATTTATTTTAAAAACATAAACCACTTACATTTTTTTTCATAGAAAAGGTAGGAAAGTGAATCTTTATTTTATGGATAGTGCAATGAATAATTTGTAATGGGACATATTTGTTCATGAAAAAATGTTTTTCTATGTGACAATTTTTATGGGTTTAATATTGTCGAAAAGAACATGATGGCCTGCAGCACCATCTCCCCCCCCACTCCGTGTATGTGCCGCATCCCTCATACCTAGTGCGCCTTCAGAAACAAGATGAGCTGCCATGTGGTGAGACTGCAGCTTCAGAAGCTTTGGACTTTGAAGGTGATCCCCATTTAAATTGATGTCAGCTTCCATTTATTCAGCAATTGATGTACCAGAGTGATGTGAACATCTAGTATAGTCTGGTAAACTGTGCTATCTCTGTGATGCCAAGCACATTCTAAATAACAGGCTCTGGGCTTGTGGTCTCAAGTCCCATACAGATACAATACTTACTGTGTAAGAAGAAGCAAGGCATGCCATAGAGAGCGTGCATCCAGTGTGTGCGTCCAACATCCAGTGTGTGCGTCCAACATCCAGTGTGTGCATCCAACGTCCAGTGTGTGTCCAACATCCATTGTGTGCGTCCAACGTCCAGTGTGTGTGTCCGACGTCCAGTGTGTGTCCAACATCCGTTGTGTGCGTCCAACGTCCAGTGTGTGTGTCCAACATCCATTGTGTGCGTCCAACGTCCAGTGTGTGTCCGACATCCATTGTGTGCGTCCAACGTCCAGTGTGTGCGTCCAATGTCCAGTGTGTGTCCAACATCCAGTGTGTGTCCGATGTCCAGTGTGTGCGTCCGACGTCCTCTGCCAATTGCCATTACATCTCTCTTTTAAATATTCTCTCACCCCACACCCCTACTGGTGCTAGAAGACTCTACTTCCAAAGCTAACTTGTCATCTCTGTTACCATTCAGCCAGCAAGACCTCATGTTAAAGCATACCAATTAAATGAAATTGGGGAAGGTACAGATGTTTTTTTTCACTAAACATTTTAATAATTCTACATGATCCATAGATCTGATGCTTTCTTATTTATAAACTGAATTGGGTAGCACTGTTGCGTAATGCCTCCAGGGTTGTGGGTTCGAGAGTCACCTGTACTCTGTTCCTATAGTTCATAATCATGCAGTTAGGCTAACTGCAATCTCATTTCTCAATTTATGGGCGAATAATGTTTTTTTTGCAACTGCAGCCTGGTTCTTCTCTGTTTATTACTAATTAAGGGCTTCTTCATTGCTTTATGGGACTTCAGTCCTACTTCTATGAGCCTGATATGATCTGTCCAAGCAGTGAACTTCACACCTGCACTTAATATTTCCTATTCCTTTGGAAGGTTACTTGATATCATCCTATGATTCATGAGAAACAGTTGTATAAGTTAACAGTCATCTCTGCCATTAGAAAATCGCTTCCACCCTCTACTATGCTGGTTTCTATTCATTCTCAGTGTCTCCTGTTTCACGTTATTCTTGTGTACGATGATCTTAGAAATTTTGAGCCTGGAAGCAACTTGCTGCTCAGTGTAGCCTTCTGCCAGCAGAACCAGGATTAAACCAGGATTTAACAGTGCAGATTCCTAAAAAAATATAGAGTGGTTCCTTAATTTTTTCCATGGCTGTATATGTGCCCTACACGGAAGGTGAATGAATGGATTATTATAATACAGTGCTAAGGACTTTCATTTGTATTAGTCATAAGCTGAAGATCTAGGCTAAACCGCATAAGACGTATAAACTATGAAACAAAAATAGCCATTATCTGTGTGAAGGTTTTATAGGAGGGAGAATAATTAGTTAATTTGCCCCAGTTCTTGTTTCCTATATTGGAATGGATTAGCTTGCATGCTGGTGATTGTTAATGGAGAACTTGGTTTCTGAATGTCTTCCATGATCTTATCCATAACAATAATGTTATCTCTTCCAGCCGCTTTTCAGCTAAAGACTTGATTGGCACCAAACTTTTTTTTTTTTTTGGGGGGGGGGGGCTTCATTGAAGCGTGAAGGGAAAAAATAGAAATGAGAGTGAGCATTAAGGGGGACTGTGAAATGCATGACTGCTTCACCATTTCCTTGTTGTAAATTAATTAAGACAATCCTCTATCTGGGATTTAAGTGATCAGGTTACTAAAGTGAAACCTGAGACGGGACCTCCAGCAAAATCACTTGCAGGTACATTGGTACAATCATTATATTTTCAGTTATTCCATGGATGGTAAATAGATTGCAAAAAGAAAACATTTTTTAAATCTATTTATGTAGCTAATTATTTGCTGAGGCGCTGAGGCAATTATGTGTTTTGCTTATAGGGTAGAACATCTAAGATTCCCTCTTGGAACTAGGTCTGTAACATGTGCGCTGAGTGGTGTCACTACCCATGGTCACATGACTAGCTCTGTAACGATGACACTGCCTACTGAATAGTGTCTCCAACCATGGTCACATGACTAGCTCTGTAACGATGACACTGCCTACTGAATAGTGTTTCTAGCCATGGTCACATGACTAGCTCTGTAACGATAACACTGCCTACTGAATAGTGTCTCCAACCATGGTCACATGACTAGCTCTGTTACAATGACACTGCACACTGCATGATCACATGAGAGGTGTCTCTAGCCATGATCACATGACTACCTATGCAACGAAGACATTGCCAACTGAGTGGTGTCTCTAGCCATGGTCACGTGACTAGCTCTCTTACAATGACAGTTCTGACTGGGATGAAGTGTACTTTAAGGGCCCTTTTCACAGGAGTTGACAGCACTCATGATTCCACTCTGGAAAGGGGGGCCTGTGCTGGGAATTTGCTCCAGAGATGATGTCATGCAAAATAAGTCTCAGGGGATTTGTAATAAAACCAAGGAGACAAGAAAATAAGCCATTCAGATATCACTCCAACATAATAAAACACAATAAATTAGCAAGCATTACAAAATAAACATTCACCAGTGGAAGAAACACAAAAGCAAAATGAAACAAACAAGCAGAATGACTTTATTAAATTTTTTCAGCCTTTTCATCCTAGACTGCTATCCCAGATACCTGGGAATCAGTGAAGTGCCACCATATGAGTGATACTTGCACTCAAAAGTCAAATGATTGAAATTCATGAACAAACTTAGCTTACTCAAGTGTGTTGAATCTCCAGCATAGCATAGTTTTAACAATAGTAATTGGTGTTTGGTAAGTACTGATCCCATGTTCATGACAGTCATGTATTTCATAGGGAAGCCTATATTAGTTCATGATTTGTTCTTGGGTAGTAAATGAGTAATTTTTGCCCCAAGTGAAGTCTTACCATTATTAACAAATTAGTTAACGGTTAACTAATATTACCTGACTGGAATACATGAACTGTCATGATAGATTAATGATGGACAAGCAGGGGATCAGTACATAATTAACACTTAGTTACTGGTCAATTAATACATTAAGTAAACATGTACTACTACGTTATTCATGTCCGCTCAAAGTGTGACCAAAAAAGCTTGAATGATTGTAAATAGTCATATTATTATGTATTTTGTCACTTGCTTCCAAAGGAGCTGTGATTCCTGCATTTTTTGTCTGTCAATGAAAATAATCAGAACATTTTAATTAAACATAAATAATGCAGCACATTTGTTGGAATGTAATGAAATATATAGCAACTACAAAAAAGTTGATTATAAAAATGAACCCAATCTGCATATACGAATCCATTCCAGGGAATCTCACAAAATGAGTTTCATGTAGGGAGTATTTGGGGTATACTGGAATCAAGATTAGCTAATTTTAGGCTACGTTTTAGCATTCCAGTCCTCTGTTTCTCAGTCAGTGATGATGATGATGATGATGATGCAAATAGTGATAAACCCCAAAGCAAAATATTAAGGAATTATTTTATAATAATCATAAACAAGTCACTCCCATACTGAACAGAAACAGCTGTGGTCCTGGCAGAGCAGTTTCCATTTTATGTGTCTGATTTCCTTAATTCAGTTACCTCAGCTTTCCTTCTCAGTCTTAAGTTTGTTATATAAACATGTCTGCCCTTTGAGAACAGTTCTCAACAAGCAATTGGCAGATGGGTGGATGGATGGATGGATTAAAATTAGTTATAGTGCCTCTATTTTACAGCTACATTTCAGATGCTACCAGTGCATTTCTTCACTTACATTGAGTATCTCAAAAGTATCAGCAAATTTTCTGCAATTTAACAAAGCAAACCTATGGTATTCTCCAGAAGACCTGAGATTTGAGCAATAACCTGTGCTGTCTTTCAAACACTGTCCTTCCATGGAGAAATCCCAAAGATTCACCAAGAATCTCATTTTAAGGCCTCCCAATGTTTCCCCATCGTCTCTGCCGTATGAAGTGCTTCAACCAGCCAGACGTTTCGTCATAAAGAACATTTCTGCATTTAAAACAAAATGGATGCAGGAAACTGACATAAGCAAGGGGTGCTGGGTAATCACATAAAATGGGGATCAACATGTCAAGTCATCCAAATGTCCCAGTTTTAAGGCGGATTTGAGGACCTAACATAACTGAAAACAAAAAAAAATGCTTGTGGTTTTTTATTTTGGCCTTAAGTCCTGCTGCTCTGAAGCCTCTTCACGCCTCGCACAGAAAATCAGGCCTTGCTGAGACGTCTCTGAGACCTGGCACTAACACTGCTGGCCGTCACACCCTGTTGTGCCACTCGCAGTTGCCCCCACTCACCTGGCTCATGCGTGAGTGTTTTCTCGATTTATAGATAAACTCCCCGATGGCCACAAACACAGAGAGCAGCAGGCCGGCGGCCAGCACGATGAAGATGCCCCCGATGTTCTGCACGCCCAGGGCGCTGGCCTCCTTGCTGTCTTCCTCCGGGCAGCCGTTGCCCCTCCACCACTTTTCCTTCATCATGTGCAGTTTTCCTTCTTCTTGGAGCTGGAGGATGGCGATGGTCACCTTGTCTCTGTAAGGGGAACCTGCAAAAATTCAGTTTCAGGAAATAAATGTTCTTTATATTTTTAAAATATAAATATAAATATTTTTTTTTATAACGGGATATTTAGGGAGCCATGTGCTTTGGATCCCCATGGCCTTGGCGCCGCGTGGCACCACACTGCCCTCGATGCTTACCAATGGGAGTGCCAACTCCATAGCCTTTTGAGTCAATCAGGCCCCCGATCTGGGTGAGGTTGCAGTTTCTCTGACTAATGTACTCAATGCTGGTGGACTCCATGAGGAGAGCGTAGTCTGTAGTGAGGACTCTCTGTATCCCCTCGGCATTGTTTTTGACCAATGCGGTGTTCCTCCTGCTACTCATGAACGCCCACATCTTCTCATATGTGGATATTTTGGATTTCTGTTTCAAAAACAGACAAGTTAGATGTCAGTCTTTTAAAAGATCTTTTAGAATCACGTTCTTGATGCTTATTGGGCAGAATTCATGTTCAGTTTTGAACCTGTCACTTTTCCCTGTCTCCTATATTCATCTGAAGTTCAATGAAAACCTACAGTTGTCTGCTTTTCGCCATTTGCTACTGACAGTCAAGCGACAGATTGGTGCTGATCTTCCTCCACTAATCTGATTTGTT
Source organism: Stomatorhinus ivindoensis (assembly GCA_019775895.2). Classification (NCBI taxonomy): domain Eukaryota; kingdom Metazoa; phylum Chordata; class Actinopteri; order Osteoglossiformes; family Mormyridae; genus Stomatorhinus; species Stomatorhinus ivindoensis. Next base: position 13,169,702 of record JABFEB020000036.1, on the reverse strand, counting down.
CCACAACATCCAGGTGTTGCGACTCTTAGGCAATTCACGATATTTATAGAGCGGACCTCTGTGATTTTCACTCACTGCATAAACCCATCTTTCTTTTGGTTTGCGTTAAAATGACTTGAGAGGTGTGGTAAAGTTGAATCCTTTGTATCGCAGCTATATTGGAAAATATATGGGGGCTGGTTTGTCAAATTGAATGAGAGGCACCTTCACACTTTTGGGGGGAGAGACTGAACCCAGACATGTTGAAGGCCTTCTGATTATAGATTGTAAGATATACTATCATGCACTGTACTTCATGTACTTTATACTTTTCATGTCTTTATAGAGAAAATACTTAGTTGACATTATATAACTACTTAGTGTCTGTAAATTGCCCATAGTATGCGATTCTGTGTCCTCTGATGGACTGGCATCCGGTCCAGGGTGTCACCTGCTCTGTTCCTTGGATAGATTCCACAATCATCTCAACCACGTTACACGAGGCTGGAGACGCTGGCTGGTGAAGGGGCTGATGGCATCAATACCTTAAAGAATGTCATAGTAGATCCATCTCTTACTGCCCCATACTCGATTTTTGTTTGCTTTGCCAAGTCGTCTGCCGAGTCAATGGGCGCATCCATCCTTTCGACCGTCAGGAAGGCAGCCAGGTTGGCAGTGTAAGATGATATTATGATGAGCGTGAAGAACCACCAGATGCCTCCGATGATTCTCGTAGACAGAGCCTTCGGCATCACCTCAGAGCCTAGCAGGACAAAAGCGTGCCTGCTTAAGAAATCATGCACTGCTATGAGACAGAATATAAGGAACTTTTTGCAGTTTAATTCAAAGATTATTCTCCTTGTTGCTGATACACACAGAGGGAGCATAGCGTTACTAACACAAGGACAAATGCAAGACTGATGGGGCTCTTCTACAGATGGCTGAAACGGACAGTCTATGAACAGCTATTTAATGCAGTCAGTATAAAACACTGCTGTGGACTTGGTGTCTGTATCTGACCAAAAAATGGTCCTTTACTGTGGAGGGAGAACGTCCCGCTGGGAATCCTGGGACTAGGGTGCAGCTATGGATTTTCTGCTGTTTGCTTAGCAAAGCCACCTATGAGGTATGTGTGCTAAGCTTTGGGAGGAGGCCTGTGTGTCACAATTTGTGCGCGCCTTTTGTTATTATGAACCATTGTATTTAAACTCAATTTTAAAAATATATCTGGCTTTCTGATACTCCTTTGGTAAATACGAGTTGCCCGTAAGTTGGATGTTCTTAACAGCCTGTATTTAATATGATTTTCCATCTGTGGACTACGGTGGCTCAGTGAATAGACTATGTAGCACTGGGCTCTCATATCTCAGTGGGCGGAGCTCTGATTGCAGTGGCTGTTTTAGGCATGGGCGAACGGGGCAGCCGCTCGGGGGGCATTTTTTCATGACACGTGGGGGGCGGCACACGAACTTGGAGGAAAAAATAATAATCTGTGCCGCTAAGCGGTTTTCTATTATCTATGATACCTGTGCCGCCCCTGCTGCTGAAGGAACCGCACAGAAACTGAGCGAGAGGGGATTGG
>JABFEB020000036.1:13143633-13154856 GCA_019775895.2 Stomatorhinus ivindoensis | reverse complement strand
TTCGGTTTTCGGCCTTGGTTTCCTCTTTTTTGGTTTTCGGTTTCGGCCAAGAATTTTCATTTCGGTGCATCCCTAGTATAAATCAAAGAACCAGTGCAGTAAAGCTGCAGATTAGTCACAATAATAACTAAGCATGGAGGTGTCTCATTAAGCTAATTATTTCAGTCTCGCTAATCACATGATACGATTTCTTTCACGACCCTCTATCTTCATGACAGTCAAGATAATCACACTCAAAAGATAATGTATCTCTTGATTAGTTTTTTTCAAGCCAGTGATGCACGGTATTCCGTTGCATCATAATGGATTTGATGAATGACACATACCATAAATCTACCATATACTCACATGAAGTTATATCAGATAACTGGTGTCCCCTGTTTCAAAGAAGTTAGCAACTGTGGTTGTGTCTCATCTATGGCCATTAGTAGTACTACAAAGGAATAGTTTGCAAATTTTCCTCAAAGACTTTTAGGGCAGGGGTGCTTAGTGACTTTTGATGAATCATATCAGTTGAGGAGACCAGTAAGAAGAACTTGGTCGATAACTCCTTTCAAGGTCTGTTCCTCAGTTACTGATCATTGGTCCAATAAACGGAAAAAGAATCGACGGAATCCCACTTTATGCATCATCCTTGCACTGTTCCCCTACCTGAGCCGCTCTCAGAGAGGGCTGACAAAGGCTGCACTCCCGCCCCCCTAGAGGCTGCAAGCTATCTGGCTCAGCACGGACTCCTTCTTCTGAGAATGCTCCTTAGGTTCAGCACAATCATACTTCTACACTCCTTTCACAAAGAAGGCCTCTCCAAGCTCAGCAATCGGCATATAATGACTTCAAATACCAGACGTGGCCACTGGCCCAGCTCTGCAACCCGTTATACATCAACGAAACTGTCCTTAACAGACCTCTTATCAGATTAATGGGAAACCACAGCTGAACAACATGCAGAAAAACAACAAAAGAAACACACAATATGTCACAATAATGCATCCTGTGTAAACGTTTCGTAGATGGAAACTCTGATGCGAAGAAAGCAACACACCAATGATTTAACTTCATTTACTACAGCAAAATTATAAGAGCGTGATGGATCGTGCAGTCACCAGACATGGCCATAATCTCCATGAGGTGCTTTGCAATGAAGCAGTGAAGGAACATTGAGTACAAATATACCTTTGTATGCTTTCATATGCTCCTAGAGAACAAATGAGAGGAGTGGAAATCAAATGGTTACTCTGTAGTATATTAGGGTTCATTCTGATTGTAAAGACCCTGGCAGCTTTGGCTGCAATCATTTGTGTCCCATTGACACCACATTAAGACCTCTGTCAGTGAAGGACACTTTCGTTTGCTGGTTCTGTCACTTACTTTTATCTCTCAAATGGGTTTGCTAAACTTGGCCCTCTGGTGGAGTTCGATGTATTTAGAGTGGATCACTGATGCATTAAACGGGTGGTATAATTAAAAGAAGGGATCGCGGAGGTTACTGTTTCTCTCTGCCTGATGCAACACTTCAAGGTAGGTAGGGTGGTGTATATAGCAAGGCGAATGCCTAGCTAGAGTTCAGCTTTCATTCAGAAAAGGGCAATAAAGTTTCCTGGAATGAAAGCACTTCTGTGAAAAGCAATAACCTGCCCAGGTCTTTGGGACACAGTGCGCCATTTCATATCCTGACCCAGAAGTAATATGGCCTCTGTTTGAAAGGGTTCTCGACTAGGATTAGTAGGGTTTACCACGGTGCATGCACATTTCGTACAGGAGACAAGCTAACCCTTTCTCCTTTCATCCACATAAAAGGACTCGAGAGCAAAATTCATCAATTGCTTACTGTGCAGAACTTTGTTTTACCCAAGGCATATGTTACGATTTATAATGTATTTAACACAGAATGTTTTAATGCAATTTTTGTGAAGAAGAAGTTACTGGGTCTTTATAAACCAGGAGTCAGCAGCTACTCGCTGAGTTGCAGGTCTCAGAATACACTTCAATTTGTGCCGGATTTAGACTTGGCTGGAACGCCAGCTGAGAGGACTGAGAATTAACTCGCCAAAGGAATCCTGAGAGTAGCTACCTGAGTGGACTAAAACAACTGACTGTAAGCTACCGGAAGCTATCCTCATACACCCTAATTAGCTAAAGACACTGAAGCACCAAAACATTCACCCTGCCCACAGTGCCCTCTCTCAGAAGCTCCACCCACCTACCTGTACTGTCCTCATATACCACAGTGACGGTCTTCCACTTATAGAACTGCACGATGTCCAGGATGGCACGGCTGATGGAGATGTACTCGGGGTACAGGTTGATGTAGAAGGTGTCCTGGTTGTCTACAGAAGGATGTTTCCACCGGGTCTGGATGTGGGGCACCTCAAGGGCATTGCAAATAGACTGGACCGCGCTGACTGAGGAGCTGTAGGAGGGGCCAAATATTGCGGCGACACCCAAGGCGAGCTGGTCACAGGCTGTGGGGGGGGGGGGGGGGTTAGGGCAAGGGGGTGCAAGTCACTCTCCCCACCATAAGACTCTCAGCATCTCCCATCTCCCACCCTTTTACACATTGTTTCATTTCACTCAGTTGCCACTGATTAATTGGAACTTTGGGTAATTTATTCAGTTCAAATTTTTTTTAAATGTATTTTTTCACTGCTCCATTATTAACCAACCTCATTACTTCAGTAGCACAACCCCCATTTGCTAGCATTTCCTAAACTGTAGTGTCATATTTTAATGATACCAAACTCACCCCTCCTGGAAGCTTCAAAACTGTCAAACAGATTTATCCTTTGGATGTCGTATGTCAGAGTGCTGTTTGGCATCAGAGTTCGGTTCCGGTTAATGTTCGTGACGGCAAATTTGAAGGCTAGTTCTTCCACACTTATTGGCTCATTCTCCAGGGTCTCAAAAATTCCCCCTAAAGACAGAATGGGGAATGGCGGGGAGGCCATAGACAAGATTTAAAAATGAATGAAAAGGCTGTATGGTCAAGTATTCTTCACGTTCAACCATTTAGTTCTGCTAGGAAAACATTTTCGGAAGAGTTATTCCCACCAGCAAAATGAGTCTCTTTATAATGTACGTTAAAGGATACATTCTTCGGAGCAGCAGGGTAGCTGAGGGAGTGCCACTGTCTGCCCTTCTCTCAGGGTCAATCCCTGCCTCGTCCTATTCTGTCTGTTGTTTCCCCATTTGGCCAGCAGATGTCATTGGCCGTCCCGTTGTTGTCTCTGTGTTTAGCACCTTACACTCCCGATAGTGTTTACCCCTACTCCCTGGGCCACCATGTGGCTGAATGTGTTGCTAAGTATAATTGTGTTCCCAGCCGTTGGATATTTTTTTTGTTTTGTGCCATAGAACTTTTTCTGTGTACACCGTGTTTATGATGTTTCACGTGTTTATGTATTTATGCATTAGTTCTAGTTTTGTGTCTTTGTTCTTAGCTATCCTCACATGCACATAGTTTTGTAGTTATATCCTGTTACGTTCCTCATACAGTATATATGCCTTCTTGTTCCTGTGAGTCCAGTGTCCTTGTGTTCATAAGCTGCAAGTGGATTGTAATCCTTGTCCAGATGTGACACCTACAATCGACTGGCATTCCATCCGTCGTTCTATGCAAACTGAGACAGGATCTGTGCTCAGTGTGATCTCATACCAGATAAGTGGTCATGATGATGGATGGATGGGATACTTAATCAGAGAATTGCATTTAAATTGTAATTGCTTCTGCAGCAGAGAAATGAATACTTGTAAATTATTACTTACGGGAGTAGCTCAACTGCACATCAGAGTGTGTGTATAATGCACACTGCACACACTGTGTGGAAGGATCACAATAATCACAAAAACAAAGTCAGCATCTTAACAAATAATAAAGCCAATGCCTATTCGAATAAATAAAACAAGAATGCCCTGTTTGACATCAAAACACAGACAGCCAAACATGCCAAAAAAAACCACACTGCCATTTTTCCACACAGCAGAATTCCAGTGTGACAGCAGGTCCAGTGATTCAATGAATGGCAAGCAAAATCCAGATGTTGCATCAAGTAATGAGTATGGATTATACAAAACTTTTAAAAACAGTGAACAAATGCATTGCATCTGTAAATTTGGTAGCACTTCACTTGGAGTTTAAATAATGCAGTATTATACTATTACTTATGCATTAATAAACTACAGACAAAGTCTGTTACATACTAATCACACATTAATTCATCATTAATGAATTATGAGGCATGTTTTCTCAAGCAGTTACTATATTTGTTACTATAGTTTTTTTTCTGAACTACTGAAGGAACTACTAAAGGAACAAGTAATGAATAACACATTTATTCATCATTAATGAATCATTATGCATCTTCCCAAGCAGTTCCTATATCTTAATTCCGTACAACTTTGTAAATTACTGAAGGAACTACTAAAGAATGACTGAAAGAACAAATGACGAATAACACAAGTTAAATACTGATCTCATGTTTGTTCATCATTAATGAATAATGACACATCTTTTATCTCAAGTAACAACTATATTTGTTCATGATTTGGCCCTTCAGTAGTAACTGAGTTGTTACTAAATATTTGTGCCCCATAGAATAAAGTGTTACCGTAAATATTGATCAGCATGACAGGGGAGGCAGTCAACAGAAAAGTCTCTGATCCTGTACTAATCAGGCAAAATGATTTAAAACTCAATACCTTTGAGTAGATTTATCCATCATTTTCACCTGAGAAAGTTTTGAGGCATATTACCTTGATATCTTATACCCTATGCATTTAATTATATCAATGATAGTTTTGAATTTGTATATACAGTTAAACTATATAAAATTCAGCTGAGTGCTTTGTGACTGTGACTCTTTATACCTGGCTGTTTTACTTTCTGGACTTGAACTATGGGCACCTCTGTATTTTACACAGCTTAACTATATATACACACAACTGAATATTGAGATCAAGATTGAACATTTTTCTTATTGATTCTACAGCTGGGCTCAAAGCAACAGACTTTGGTTCAGAAGGTCACATCCTTACCCTAAACAGTACCAACCAGACAGCACACGCATTTAGCATTGATTCCTATGTAAATAATGCTGATATCGAAGTTTTCATCAAGGCATAAACGCTGTATAGGACCAATCATTACTTCCCCAAGGTTTACCTGTTGACTCATAGTTTTCACTTATTCTCGTCTATTACATGTAGTGCATCAAATGCTGCACATGGAGGTAATTTACTCGTCTCAAATTTGTCTTATAACACAAAAGACTGTATCATACTGCAATTTTTCCCTTTAAAAAATTTTTTTTCTCTCAATAGACAATCAGTGGCTTTTATTCTCATGATGCACCTAATGGAGCTGGTAAATGTACAATAAGAATCTGGATGTTTTTTTCTGTTTAAAAATATAATAAAAATCCACTCATAGACACCTGATTTATTATAATGAGGGCAGTCTACGAATGTAGAGTGTGTCCCCGGTATTTGCAGTTTCAGTAACAACGGGTTTAGCCATCTGTGGTTTACCGTGGTCTGAAAAAATGGGATAATTCCAGAAATAAACAGACTATAAAGTGCAAACCATGCGCCAAGTGAGTATTGGCTGTAACAATGTGAAATCCACCAGTCCAGGATTGAAGGTTAGGTGTAGGTACATGATACTAAATTTTTCATTGTCAAATGTTCAACAATATGATGTTTCATTGTCCCTTCATCTTTTGAGGAGTATAAAAAGCAGGATTTTCATTACTACCCCACCCCTTTATATGTTAAGGTTTGTCATTGCTCCATCATCTCTTGAGAATTAGGATAAAATATCAGAATTCCTTTCATTCGAGACAGAGAACAGTACTGTACTGTGCTGTATAAAAATGTGCAATTTACTTTATAATCACTATATTTAAATGTTGGTAATGTCTTACTAGGTGTAATTTATCAATTACAATTTACCGTATGTATCAATACAAACAACTCCTGTGGTAAGTCTTGGAACTTATGACCTGTAAATACGGAGACACTACTGTACATAATTTACTAGCGTCCCAAAGAGGGTGCAGACCAGCCTCGTGCCGCACGCTGCCCTCTACCCTGACTAGGAAAAGCTGTTAGAAGATGGAGGGATGCATAATTCAATACTCATAACTAAGGAAATCATGCTATTTGCATATAAGAATCATATAGGAACAATCAAAGCTTTTTTTCAGCAGGTACTTTTATACATTGTCGAGAAATCAGGGTTTTACTGATCCTGGAACAACAGGGGCTTCAGGGCCTTTCTCAAGGGCCCAGCACTGAAATCACTCTGCCATGGGATTTGAACGAACGACCTTCTAAATTGGGGCATAGAACCCTAAACCGCTGAGCCACAAACCTGAAAAACAAACTGAAAAGGCCTGAAGTCTCAAAGGCCGACACCATAAGAGCTCATTGCTTTGCAGAAGCAAAGGCCACAACCTTTGACAGGGGACCTGTCAGCTATGACTACAGGGGACAGATGGGCCTGTCATTCAACCCTTACAGCCATGAATGTCCAATAGTGACACAGAGCCCCGAAAGCCCTTATCAGAAGCCAGCTGAGTGCCAGCTGTTACAATGGGAACTGTTAGCGCTCATCATTAAGGCAGCTCAGGACATTTAAGTAGGATTCCTGGCACATGTCACCTAATCCTGGAGAAGGCTGCATGAATAAAGACCATCAAAGTCAAAGCCTGACTGCTAGTCAATCATCCATATAAACAGCAGACAGCCGCCACGTAGTCCAGTAAAAGGCTGGGTGGTAGCGATTACATAACAATTTTAATCAAGGCATCCAAATCCTCTTCCAGAATACCACAGTGGTAGAATATCCTAGAAGGTTCTAGGTCAATGAGATGAAAGTTTCTGTGAGTGAGGCTCTGGAATTACAGGCAGCCAGGCATCGTCTAAACTAACAGAAAGGGGTCGTGATGTTTCTACATGTATAATAAATGTGTGATAGTTAGCTGTTCTCCTGAAGCAGGAGCGGTCTGACTGCTCCTGAGAAACCACACAGACGAGAAATGCCTGAAAATGCAACAGGAACCATCTCAACCTTTTCCCAGGAGACTAACAGGATTACAGCATCACTGCAGAGATGTAGCGATACTGTAGTTTAGCCCATTGCAAGTGTGAAGGGGAATTTTTTAAGAGGGTGACAGAACACCCCCCTGAAGAAATGGCTCTGATTGTCATTGCCCTTGAAGAATGACTTTAACAAAAGTCCATGTGTGAGATGCAGAAATTCATATGAAGATTCTGAAATCATCATGCAATTGAATGCTGAAAATATTTCCATTTGGACTTTGTAATATGTAAACCATGGATATGATATATACAGCTGCAGCAATTTTTAGATCTAGAGATATTGATCAGATGCTCACAATAAATAAACCACTGGGAAGAAAAACAGATAATGATATGTTATAGATGATCTCTACTGAGGGAGTTGCAAACTCACAATAAAGCAAAAACGACATCATACTGCCATCAACATTAGCTAAAATCAGAGAATCTGATTCTGTTCTTCATTTAACTATTCCTTCTATGATGTTTTTAGATATACAGTATTTTCATGCGGCCTGAGTCTACACCTGTTCATAAATGACAAATCCCAAAATGGCAGAAGTGGATATCGTCCATTTCCATGAAAACAATCTTTGTGGAAGCGCTGCTAAAATTGTGACTGGCTCTAAGGGGCAAAGATGAACCACAGACAGGGAGGGGAAGCCCCCCCCCCCCCCCAGGCTATGACAGTGAACGACCTTCTTTTTCAGCTCTGCTGCCTAGCCTCCAGGCTCGAACTGAGGAGCCCTTGTACACCCTGCCAAGTCACTCAAAGACAGGATTTTATGCTTCATTCCTAATTATAGTTATCAAGTCCCCGTGAGCAGCTGTTGGGACATTTACATTTTAATGTTGCATTTTTTTATCCCCATGATAGAAAAATGCAAAACAGTATCTGCAATCTAACTGTCAAAAGCATGTAAATCCAGCTTAAAGTGTTAATCTGGCTGGAGGAAACATTCCGAAAGCTTTTAACTACAAAGAGGGCGAGGTAAGCAGTCTAATTATACAATGAGCGACAATATTTTAAATAAATTACAACACAGTGGCATCACAACCCGCGCTTCCCTGCCCCCTGCCTGATGGCCTGTGCTTATGCTTCTGGGAGAGACTCCAGGCCTGTTACAAGCCTGCATTAGATAAAATAGATGGACATAATTTGATTAGCCAGAATCCCTATGAACTATGCCAGCTTTAGCATTAACAGTTCATACTTTCATCTGTCACTCATTAAGTCCTGCCATGGCCGTTGCGTCAGGTAATTTGACAGCAATACACTGACTGCTGTTTGTTACCTGGATGGTTTTCTTTATACATGGACATTGAAGCTTGGGCTGAACTCACATATGCACATATACACTGTTATAATTCCGAAATGGCAGCATAGAGAAGCCCTGCCTCACTTTAAAATGCGCCGGGAGTGTTGCATGTTCAGTCAGATGCATTAAACGGAACATTGTGGGGCGCCAGATGTTGCGTTTCGCTTGATCTGTCAGGTAAATCAGCTTAACGGATCTGCGAATGTCTTGGGTTGGGAGTTTGTTCTCATTTTCTTAAGACTCCCTACCCTTGAGCTGGCAGAAATGTGTTCCGGGAGACCTCAGCATTGCCATTGCATAGTGAATTCAAGACGATGATCTTTTGCTCGAATGGGATCTTAGGCAGCCGATGGCTCCTGCTATACTATAAATCCCACGTAAACCACCGGCATGATGGGTTCCCACCAAAGAAAAGGTTGCACCTTTCTTAGTCTGTAGCTACCTTCAGTCTTCTTTAAATTGACAAGAAGTACAGCATTATCCTAACATATATCCCAAGCCCAGTGTACTGTTTACACCATGTGATTTCCCACTATAGTTCCAAAGAAGAAAACTTGATTAGCCACTCAAAATAGATAAAAAGAAAATTTCACCCAATCAAACTCTGTTCTAAGCGCAGTTAATGCCCAAGCAATAATCATTCAAAGCAAATTCCACTACAATTCAGCTGGGTATGGAACGATTCGATTACACACTACCAATATAGTACAATATAGTACAATAACAAGAAATGGTTAGGTAGACAGCCCAATCAGCAGGTATTGTGAATAAACAGTGATTTCTTTGCTGGTATTTAATTATCACATTTTTATTGGTTAATTTTTTAATATCTGAAGTTTTCATGTGTTTGACGTTATGCAGTGTGAAGTGCTTCCTGTCAGACATAATATCCATGATGATATATTAATGATGCCATGTCTCTTTTGAGTTAATATTCCCGAGGTTGATTACTACTTGATTAATACTTATATTTGTAATTTGCTCTGAACCGTTTATAGTTTTTTCAGCTCTAATCTTGAGCATTTCATTGTCACAGCTGCCACTATCCTTAATTATTTTCCACTCCGCTGAAATAAATTCATTACATGGTTCATTTTTAGCTAAAGAAGATGGTTATGCTATATCAATAGCCTTAATTATTTTCTGTTCTATCCAAATAAATTCTGAGGTTTTGGGGCTTCTCTGACAACAGCTCTTTCTTTATGAGCAAGAAAAACAGTTTTAAAAAGACTTTTTTGTTTTTGACGGATGTGGTTTGAGGTGACTCATCCAGCAGCTGTTTCCGTGGCTGGAACGCGTCGATTGCACAGAGTGACTCTTGAGGACCAGAGCGTTCGGGTGACGCAGATTAATAAAATAGATTTTGGGCTGAAGACCTGTGGAACTGAAGATTCTGGATAGTGGGTAGGGTTAGGGCTTCGTGTGGCCCCAAATATCAGCTCTGTGATCCATAATATTGGACCTACAACTGACCATTGTTGTATTTGGGACATGTGATTTGTGTTTTTTTTGTACGGCTTAATCTCTTTTATTTTATGTATTTTATATGATTCCCTTTTAAAATCGTCTTTAAATGCCATCCCCTGCTCGTACCGATCCTCCTGCGTGTCACGCCCCCCCCCCCCCTGCTACCTTGTGTGGAATCCCTATGTCTTCAGCTGTTTGTAGTCTTGTTAATAGTTGTTCTGTATTTAAGTCTGCGTTAGAGTATGTTTCACTAGTCTGGTGATTAATGTTGTAACATTGTGAAGTCATCGTTTGTTCCTGCATGTCTTTACCGTGAGTAAACCCTGTATTCACCTGATTCCTCAAGTACTGCTCCTATTTCCCTGGTATGCTTCTCAGTATGAAGTTCTAAAGAAATAAAGATATATTAATCAACTAGAAGAGAGATATATAAAAAGAAAACTATAAATCTAACCAGAATTTTAGACCGAAATGTATATACTGCATACCACTGGTTTCTCATACCATCCAAAAACATGTTCACCAGATGATCTGATGGATCCAATTCAGCCATACTAGCTCCTGTGAAGTATTGGCGTACTGCACCCCATTGTGCTTCCGGCGGGTGGGTTCTGGACCCCTCCCATTGATAAAAACAAGAATCTGAAAAAGAATCTCAATATTCACAACTGTGATTTTAGTTCTTTAATATCTGGAGTTTAAATTTTGTTGGGAAATAACATTTCCTTTTCATAATAAATGACTGCAATATCCACGGAAGCGATAAGCTTCTTAAATTTAATGATATGGCATCAGAGCTAAAGTTATAACACTAAGATCGGCACACTTTCATAAGCAAACAAAAGACTTGACGCAACAGATTGAAAATAAAAGTCACATAATTCATTGTTTACATGTGGAAATGAGTTAAGAGAACAATGTTTTTCTGGGACTGAGCTGACTGATTTAATCAGTGTATTATAAACTGACACCTCTGTGTTGGTGCCTTGAAAATAAAAGGGATGCAAATGGTATTTTAGAGCATGGCTGAAAGTCTAAAACAGCCCCACCTTTTCTGAGTCCATTTAGGAAAAACATCCCTGTGAAGTTCGCGTGGAACATCTCAGTAGACAAAATGTCTGAACAAGAGTATCATGCTTCTGTTCTTCATGCATTAAGAACATAATAATATAAGAACTATACAAAGAGAGGAGGCCGTTCGGCCCACCAAGCTCGCTTGGGGAGAACTTAATAGCTCAGAGTTGTTAAAATCTTATCTAGCTCTGATTTAAAGGACCTCAAGTATTCAGCTTGCACTACGTTATCAGGAAGACTATTCCATACTCTGACTACACGCTGTGTAAAGAAGTGCTTCCTTAAA
>JABFEB020000036.1:13115984-13129254 GCA_019775895.2 Stomatorhinus ivindoensis | reverse complement strand
ACGAGCTTGATGGGCCGAATGGCCTCCTCTCGTTTGTAAATTTCTTATGTTCTTATGTTCTTATGTTCTTATGTTCTTAAAGACAGAAGCTGAACAAAAGCGCGATCATTTAAAAACACTGAAAAGTGATTCAGGAAGCTGACATTGTGGGTCGACTGGGTCCTGCAGACCACAGCTTTCTGGCCAAAAGGCTGCTTCCACCCTGAAGTTTGCCCACATGGAGTAGGGTTGGCATGCACTGTATCTGACTGGCATTATGCAGGGATATCGGTTCTGCAGGAAATGCGCCTAAGACAGTGTCTGGCAGGATGCAGCAGGCACAGGATTTACACAGGATGATGAGCTGATAGCGGGTCAGCCTGGGAACGTGTAGGGAGAGCTGGAATACGACGAGCCTGAGGGCTGGTGGGTGAGACGCGTTAAGCGAGTCAGATATCAACATCATATGAAGGCAGGCGAGCCCAGCGGCCAGGAAGCAGCTGCTGGTCTCCCAGCGCATCCCTCAGCTCGCAGCTCTGTGCATCCATCAGCAGCGGGCTGTAGAAGTCCTGGATGGTGACATGGCCCATCGAGGAGATGGAAGAGGAGGAGGAGGAGGTAAGGAGCATGCGCTGATTACAGAGTGTTGCCACACCCACCACACTTCAAGCCACCTCAGGAATGAGAACCTGAGTGCAGCCATGCAGTGGGGGATACCGCAGTTTTTTTCTGGTGACTGGAGTGCCAATCCTACCACTGACCTCCTTATAGGGCTGGATGTAGATTAACGTCATAACCAGGAGGAAGCAACTGCAGGATAAGGGTCTTGCTCAAGGGCCCAACTACTCTGTAGTGTCCAGCAGATGATGAGAATGTAAAGGGAAGCCAGGCTCAGCATGGTGCTGGTCACAATCCATTGTGCTCCTAGTCTGCCTTCTGTGCCTAGCAAACACAGGACATGCCCGCTAGCACCACCAACAGGCCGAGGACCAACAGCACACGGGAGCAGCTCATGAGTGCAGATCGGTCATCAAGTAGAGAAGCAAGTCATACACCTTGCACTGACGTTGGCCTGTCAGTAGCAGCCACTGGCCCTGATGGAAGCTGTCACCTTTAACATAAGCATCCCCAAGGTGACCGACACCCCAGGCAGAGGGCAATAATCTCCAACACACTGTGAACCATCTCACAGCCAAAGACAGCAAGAGGACAGTCAGCAAAAACTGCAGAAACGTCAAGTCCAGGTCCTGGGAATGTAAAATGCCATAGAATCATTTCAGAATCCTTCAGAACGCTGAGGTGTGCAGCCCTGGTTACAGGAATCCTCAGTGCGTCACAGGGACGGGGAGGGTGGGGTTTCCGTAGGTCAGCGAGCTGCTGCATTGTCCTGAGCAGAGAAACTTGGTACATTCTCCAAATGGATGAGAGTCCTGAGAGCTGGTGCAGGGTTATTTGTTATGGAAGCAACATTCCGCTCTTGCCTAGTTGGGTGACATATGCTTCTGTCAGTGATGTTCCTAGAAAAGTTACTCTCACACTACCCAGGTTTAACGTGATTTTTCTCTTGTAACAGTAAAATGGCAGCAGGGCATGGTGAGCAAGTGGGCACATAGATTTGAATCAGACGTCATGGTTACAATAGAAATTTGGAGGCAAATATTCAAAGTACATAGCAGGTATGCTGCTGTAAGGAAACGCTGAAAGTAGCCTGGCCTTGCCTGGTGCTTTTTGTTCTTTCACCAGCTGACGGATTTTTTCTACTCATACTGTAGCTCTGGACATAAACCTACTGAGGCACCTACTGGCTGTGCTGTCTTCTGTTTTCCATAATTGTAATTCAATTGACAAAACTGCTTCCTTTTTTGCACCACAGAAATAACTTGAAGCAACAAAATTTAAATAGAAAAATGATGAACGCAATTTAAGTGCTATACTCGGCAACATCTTAAAAACCTTAAACACCAATAGCCCTAAATGGAGTTTGTAAGTCTTTTGGTTGAACAAAAGTGATCAACTATTGACCATTCATTAAAATGTATTAAAAAAACTAACCTTGCTGGAGAAGTCTTTCTTGTATTTTCAAATATATACTAAACAGCAAAGTACATAGATAAAAATTACATAACCAATTTTGTAAGTCAAATACCAATATTTTAAATTAAGTATTTTAATTATCTTAAATATATGTATCACAAATATTTCCCATTCCTGATTGTGTACTACCTTCATGTTATTTTTTTTCTTTTTTGTAACCCTCTTGTAAGACAACTTGTTAACGTTAACATTCATTCTTTGTATATATAAGATGTACTATAGAATATGCACCAAGACTGACGAAGCACCAAGACTGACGAAGCACCAAGAAGGCAATGTGAGGTGATTGCACAAGACTGTTGCAACCCCAGTGGTCTGGTGCCAGGTTTGCCTGAACCACACACCAAACCTGGATGCATAAAAGACAGAGATCCTTCCAAATAGTTCTGAGGAACAATGACATAGGATTAAAGGAAATAGACAGCTGTAATTGCAAACACCACAATATATAAGTAACATTCAGGATTGGTTTTTTTTTTGTAAATGAATGTTATGTATACCAAAACATTTATTGTGTACAAAGTTAGAGGTGCATGTACTGAAAGTAGGCCGCAACATTGCTGTTATTGTCTGTTCTTAAAAGTCCAACAATGACTAGGTTTGAAAATTAGTACAAAACAACGGTTGCATTGTTTTCACATGTAACATTGTTTTTTGTGCTGTCCTTGCCCAATAAATCCAATAAATAAATGAAATGTTTCCAATCACATGTAGTAGGTAATAAAATATCCGTGTGTGAGTACAATCTGTGTCTGTCGTGTTGCCACCTTTTTCCTGTTTAAAGAATAATCTTTATAATAAATTTGCAATGAAAAGCGTGTTTCTGCTCATATATCTAATGTATTATAACTAAAGACCCCATCGATAAAAATCCAGTGTTTGCTACATTTATATTGTTTTCTTGAAGCAGCTTGAATCCTTTGCACATAGCGCTAAAAAGTCAGCCCTGGGAAAATATCTGAGAGAGCATAAAATACGTTTTTGTTTTGTAATAATGACCTTGCTGGTGCAATATGAATCCACTACAAGAGTGCTGTCTTCTGAACCTCTAGTTTAAATCCCAACTATGTCTTAAACAAAACCTATGAGTTATGTTCCTTTAAAAATCCCTTACACACCACTAGAGGTCACCTTGTCTCCGGTTTTTCATAAACCTGCATAGATCTGGTTTAGCTGCTGTTTTAGGAGAGATGTTTAAACACGCCCCTAATTCAGATATTATTAATAGTATTTAAAACATTGAAATCTTTAAACCTACAGGCTGTTGGATTTTGTAGGCATGTTTCTGAAACCTTGATCAAAGAGGATGGGCAGTTACACTGCATAAGCTTGTACAGGGTCATTTAATATCTTGAACTCCTTCGGCTCCTTGTTGGCAAGGGGGATGTTGCTCAGCCCAGTCTGTTGCCAGGTTATGAAGGAGCACACAAGTATGGGTGATGGTCTTTGTTGGGTAGTTCTCAGGCAAATGGGAAGACATGCAAAGCAGCTCTTCCCACAGCTACTGTCATCTCAGCGAAGCATAAAAACTGATAGTGGACTAGGGGAAGAATGAGGTTTTGTTTTAAATTTTAATTTAAGACAAAATTTAACATTTTGAAGAAATTTATCATTTGAAAATGGGATCATTGATATTGAACTTAGTATAGCATCAGGATTCGTTCCTGCCGTGTCTGTTTCCATGTTTAGCCAGTTGGTGTCGCTGGCCATTCCATCTTATGATCCCCCAGCCTTGTGTGCTTCTCGTAAGTAGTCCCCTATTCCCCAAAGTGCCTGGCTCAGAACCAAGCTCCTCTGCAGTCTTGGGGTTTGTGAAATGTTTTGAGTTTGGTTAATTGTTTAATTGTTCTTGTATTACATTTCAAGTGTTAAGTATTTTGTGTTTGGTTCTAGTTTACCCTGCCTGTGTCTAGTTTATTTATTATGTTCTATTTACCAATGTCCCCATTATCTTCTGATGTTTTAAGCGTAGTGTTGTTAAATACCCTCACCTTTGTCTTGTTTCTCCAGTCTGGAGAACCCGCACCTGTCCCTTGTCTAGCCCTCATTTCATGTTTATTTACATCCCTACCTTCTTTCTGTTCCTCCGCTGTCATTGTGTTCCATTCCGTGTTGTTCCCTGTTATTCTTGATTTCTGCATGCCAGTGCTTAGACTCTTTGTGGTTACTTCTTTTTATGCTTGGTTTCAGTGAAGTGCCTTGTTCTTTTGTAAACTGCAACATGGATCACTTGTCAGTATTAAAAATATATAATGTATAATATTATAATAAAATAATGTAATATAATATATTTTGGAGAATACAAGGTCCGGTGGAGAAATTAATTAGATTAAGAAAATATTATCCGTCCTTCCATCCATTTTCCAAACTGCTTATCCTTCTGGGTCGTGGGGGGTCTGGAGTCTATCCAAGAAGCTAAGGGCACAAGATGGGGAACAACCCAGGATGGAGGGCCAGCCCATCGCAGAGCACACTCACACACAATTCACTCACAGGCACACCTATGGGCAATTTAGTAACTCCAATTACCCTCAGCATGACTTTGGACTGTGGGGGGAATCCAGAATGCTTGGAGGAAACCCCATGACAACATGGGGAGAACATGCAAACTCCACACACATGTAATAAAATATTATTCAGTGTTTTTTGCTTTGGCCAGGTTTTAGTAACTTGTAATAAAACTAGTTTAACAGTAGTTTGGCACTGGTTTAACTAAATCAGGTTTGACTTAACATGCAGTTGTGTGTTAAACCAACTCATTTACTCTTGGTTAAGCCACAGCTAAAGTGTTCTCGTTTGTATGCTGTCACTTGTATGCTGGTGTTCCAGTATCCCATACATTAAGTTAATTACCAAAATACAGCTGAATGCATTTTTCTCGTTTTACTGTTAATTTATCATATATGTATTGTTGTAGGTTTAGCTCAGTCACAGGTCTTTCACTGGAAATTCTTTATCAAATGACAAATGAAATGGAAGTAAACATTGTTTATGATTAGATTCATAATTATGATTTAGTTTGCCTTTGTAATTTGCCATGTTCTCATCACGACCCATCCTGTCCCCTGGAATGATGAGCAGGGATCGTTGCTGGTCCTCCAGGACTTTCTTGTTTCTTCCCAGCTGAGTCTTGTTCGTAATCCCCGATCCTAATGTGGTAAACATCAACACCTGAATCGTATTAGTGATTGTATATGTGCTTCTCAGTCCTGTTTTGCTCAGTCCTGTTGTCAAGGTCAATCTACCTGTTGCATGTGCCCTTCCTGGTCCTAGCCTTCATTTTTTGACCCTGCATGGTCCTGTTTGTTTCCCTGCTCTTGTTTTGTTTAGTAAAACTCATTTTGCTCTCCTGAGATCTGTCCACGGCTGCTTGGTTTCTCATGACCTGACAGCGTTGTTCCAGCTTTTGGAACAGAAAGGCTTCTACAGCCTCCAGAACAGGTTCTACTGAAAGTTTTACAGTGAGTGTGAGAGTTCAGTCACTCATAATATGTCTTCATTTGTGCTGACTTCCATTTGACTCACATTTTAAGATAATTATCTTAAAACTGTCATCTGGGTCAGGTTTGGATGGCACTGCTGCCACGGGCCCAAGCACGGGTAATGCGGCCTCTCTTGGACCAAGTCAAGCCAAGATGTTGGACATTTATAGCAGGCAGAGACTCTCATATTGGCTGTCACTGAGAAGCTACATGCTGCCAGAGCAGCCTAACTCTAATCTGTCTTCATTCTCCTTGACCATTCAGCAGTGTTGGATGCACTCAACCCACAAGACTCATGTCCCCCCTTATGAGTCTTCGAATCCGTGGTTCAGCATGGCAATGCTTTGTTTCCTACCTCGAAGGCCGGTCATATCAAGTGACATGGAAGGGATCCACATTCACTACATGCAGACTCTCCACTGGCATCCCTCAGGGCTCAGTTCTTGGTCCTCTTCTGTTCTCCCTCTATATCAGATTTATTGGTGAGGTCATATTCCTACATGGGTTCTCTTATCACTGCCATACAGACGATACCCAACTTAACCTTGGGGTAGCCATGGACAATCACCTGTCCTTTTTGTCTCATGTTGCTAATCATTCCCAGTCATGTTGATTTCTCTTCTTCAACATCAGAAGGGTTTATCCATTTCTTTCCACACAGGACACTCAGGTACTTGTTCAATTTCTTGTCATCTCGAGACTAGACTACTGAAACTCACTCCTAGCTGCCTCAGAGTGCCATTCATTCTCTGCCTTTGATCCAGAATGCAGTTGTCAGACTTGTTTTCAACCTTCCCAAATTATTGCAATGAGGGTAATATAATGACTTCTGTTTCATTTCCTTTTCTGTTCTATAGTAAAACGGTTCATCTGGTGGTTTTTCATTACGCACTCAGATCTACAAACTACAGCTTAATAATACAGCATTAACAGGAGGCTACAAACAAGCAGGAATGAGGAAATCGAGAGATGCGGTTAATGTGTAATTTGACCTGAGAGCCTGTTTGTATTGAAGTTCCTCTTGGGGCCTTTCTCAGTCCTTCACTACAGTCTGCTCTCTGTGACTTTCATCCACTGACAATGAGTATCAGGAAGGATACAAACTTTAATGGAAAAAAGTAAACTGAACAAATTCAGTGAACTGATGTATATGCCAATGCAAGTGTTTATGAGAGTCTAGAGAAAGGAGCTAAATAAATACAGTTAAACAATGATTATATAATTGTAAGTATATAATTACAGTATGAAATGTAATACAGGCAGAGCCCAGGTTATGCACGAGATCCGTTCCCTTCCCTAAGTCCATCTTTAAGTCTAATTTGTAGCTAAGTCAATAGAATAATAATACAGTAACTGGTAAACCAGTAATAATTGAAGTTCTACATACGGTACTGTACTGTACCTAGAGTCGAACTACTGAAGCTGCGTAATGTTTTCATGGGCTTCACAAAGTATTGTGTGCATTCCTTACTATCAAGGGAATTTTGAATATGATAGGCTTTATGGCAGTGTGTGTGTTAGTACGAGTTGGTAAGTCCATGTTCTTAACCCGATAACAGCATGTACATGACCTTTCAAAAAGAAGCTGTGCAAAGCCCCTACTTCAAAGAGTTTTATTTAGAGCAGATTTTGAATTCAGCAAAGCTACAATTTGACACTAAGCCAGAGCTTCTGCTTCCTTCTCTGCTTGATGAATGTGACATGCCACTCTCGCGAATGACAGAGCCCATCAAGTCACATGGAGGGGTCTTGGCCATGGGGCCAGTCAGGCGGCTTCCAGGAAGCACAGGTGCCCCGGCTATTATGTTCTGTGCTACCCTACTGACAGCGGACAAGAAACTATTTCCAAAAGAGCAGGAGGTATGATTTTTGAGTCCTTGCCTGCATGTTGTTGTGTCGTTCCTAAACAGAGCGCCGTCAGAGGCCTGAGAGGCACAGCAGTATGACGCTCTCCATTTTGCCGTCCGTAAAGAGACACATTAAACCTCTCTTTACACAGAAAAATAACCCGATGTCCACAGTAAGAGCAAAGCATTCATTGTCATGGGTGATAAATTTCACAAGCGAGAGAAGGAGAGACAAGAGCACGTCCCTGGAAAATGGATGCTTGTGTTGATCATCTCTGAAGAACTGAGCGACTAACATTCACGTCTTATTCAGAAAACAATGCTAAAAACATACTTCTACTGCATTGTAACATTAGGATACAAAATATGCTTTTTAAAAATTCATGATATTAATTATTGCTCGATACAATCTGTAATTTGCAATCTGTTGATTATTTCTAGAACAGAATTAATTAAAGGATGTTCGTCGCTGTGCTGCTTTAATTTCACTCATCTCGTATATTGCTGATACTTATTCCTCTGAATGTCCCTCTCAGTCCACTGCATTTAAGTGATCCTCTCAGCCCTGGATCTTGCGGAAGGTGGGTCTGGGGCATCTGATCCTGCCGGACGGGCTGGTGGAGAGATCTGCCCCCACCTGAGAGGAGCGTGACGCCGCTGTCGGACTCCGACCTCCGCTGGACTCAGTGTCAGGCCAGTGCCGATGATGTCAGAGGTAAGCCATGGCGCTATGCACGCTGGAGGGGTGTCTGGACAGCTGGAAGGCAGGATGGACGGGAGGCTGCATGGCCTGCTGGAAGGAGGGCTGCAGGGAAGGCTGGCGGGAGAGATAGCTGTAGCTTAAGGGGTGCGGCTGCAGGACCTGCTGCGGATACATGAGGAGGGCGCCGCTGCGGGGGTACGTCCGCTCGTCGGCGGCGTCTTTGTCCTGAGAGATGCTGCAGCAGGTGAAGATGCAGCCCCCGGCGAAAAGTACGGCGGAGGAGACCCAGCCGATGTACAAGGCGTCCCCCAGCTCGCGGCGCTGAGCGTTGATCAGCAGTGGGTTGTAGAAGTCCTGGATGATGACGTGGGCTGTCCAGGAGACGGGGATGAGGACGCACAAGCAGGCGACCAGGATCATGCTGCCGGCGACTATTAGCAGCACCCGCTTGGCGCTGGAGTTGCCCCTGATGCAGGAGGTGCAGCGCATGCCGGTACTGGCCAGCAGGATGCCGAGGGCCGCCAGCGCCACGGAGCAGCACATGAGTCCGCGGGCCGCCTGCAGATCGGGCGGCAGGTAGAGCAGCGAGTCGTACACCTTGCACTGCATCCGGATGTTGGCCTGCCGGTAGCAGTTCATCCACAGGCCCTCCCAGCGCGTCTCCATGACGATGATGTTCTCCCCGATGAAGGCCGTCACCTTCCACATGGGCATCCCTGTGCTCGCCGACGCCCCGATCAGACCCAGAAGGCTCAGGCCCAAAGCCACCATCTCCAGCGCCAGGTTGGCCATCTTCCCGTGAGCTCAGCCCTGCTCTGAGCTATAACCTTCCCCTCATTTGCTTTTGCATCCCTGTGGAATAGGAACTGACGAGAGTCCTGACCAATACTCCGCCCCCCTGGCTGGCGAAGGCGGGGCCACCTACCTGTTGCTATGAAATAAAATCCCCTCTAACCAGTTGTTTTTTTTCTCTCGTCCTTGCGTTTGGGACCCAGGAGCGGCAGGAGGCTTTGGGATTTGTTTATTCATAGGTGTCCTGTTTCTTCTTGTTAAACTGAGCTTTACGGAAGAAAGGCAGGGCATACAAGAGGGCTGGAGCATATTCCCACGTTCAGTGATATATCATTTTTTCAGTAAGTAGATGCTCTTATCGGGGTGTGGAGTTTTTACAAAGTATTTATGTTACATGGAAGGGTGTTTATTCAGGATAAGTGATGGCTTTTGTTTACAATGGTTCGTTCTACTACACTTTCAGCCCCAGGGTCTCCGCCCCTCCCCCCCACATTACGCTTGTGATCTTTTTCACGTCTCACCAAATGTAACACCTGCTTGTTCCGAAGGCTTTCTGCCAGCCTGATCACTCCAAAGAAAGTTCCAGCCCTTTCCAAAGTCACTCTGTTTTGCTGACCAGACTGACTGAGCTTTCCCACTCTGACTTTTTTTAGACAGACAGCATCATCTGCCTTCTGTGATTTTTACATCCGCAACCTGTTTGTCCCGAATGCGACCAGTCAACCCCAAAACCACGTGCCACTCACGCTGCGTCATCATCTCCTTGCTGTTTGCAAAATGTCCTCAAAGCGTGTCGGTGAATGAGCACACGGCAATTGTCTCGCAGCGCTGCAATGAGAGCAAGAGTGGAAAATATATCAAATATATTATATAAATATATATAAATAGCAATGGACGGGATTTCGAGCAACTGTAAAAAAATATTACTATTTTATTTTCCTTTGTTGTTTCAAAGAGAGATATAACAATGGAAGCTTTTGGGTTTGGAATGCAAAACTGGGGTCACCTGCCTTAATTAGCATAAATATCTAAGGTAATTGTTAGGCTTCAAGGCATTTAACTAGTTACTTGCTAGTTGCAGGTTTGTGCATTTTAACCTCTATACCACAAATGAAGTACGAATTATCAAATAAAGGTTCAAATATTCGATAATTTCTTGTCATATTGGCGCAAACCCACATAAAATATGTACACATTTGCACTGTTATGACAATCGATCACTGCACGTATCACTTTTAAAAGTGAATGCGTACTTGCGTACCAGTTATGTGAATCCCTGGTGGGAATACAGATGTAAGAAGAGATCCAATTCTGGAGCAATGTTGAACCTCTTAGTTAGACATTTAACTGCAAGCATGTTTCTCATAATACTCTGGATAAGATCAGTGCTTAGCCAATCTAGATGCTGCCAGGTCACTTCTGTTGGACCACAGCCTTCTCTGACAGCGTTCGGTAAACATAAATAGTAGCCCTTGGTTAGATTTGTGTAGGTTTAAACAATTATATTATTGGATGACCAGAATTAGTCACAGAAACCATGCTGTTGGTTAATGTTGCCTAAAGCAGTATGCCTGTGTTTTTTTTTTTCATTAATCAGCCCTGGGGGAAATTTGCATTGTGGCTGTGGTCTGGCCAGTTTTTCAGGTTCTTTTACATATTTTCACTGACTGCTCCAGGATAAAGAAATCCCCTTTTCAAAGTAAAGCGCAGGTAGCTAAAAGTGCCACAACTCCTAGCTAAAAAAATTGCGTGATGGTATGTGGTGAGAGAATACAGCCGGTACAACAACCAAGAAGCCCACGGAGCACTGGAATTCTTATATGCTAAACTGAAAACTGAATTAAAATGGCAAGAGTGAAATATAGCATTAACAAGAGCAATGTGAAAATATACCAAAAACTTTTATTATCACAACTTCACAGCTGCTGTGAAGCCATTACAAACCACACAGCATAAAGTAAGACTCAACAACAAAGCAGGCAAACCTGTATATGTTTATCACCCACCTTACCCAGGCTTCTTTCACTCTGTATTTTGAGGCAAAAATGGTCACACATACAGATTGGCATTTGTACTCTGATAAACAGCTTGTAAAAACAATGCAAGCATGCAAATTCTGCTCTGAAGAGCAGTCAAGTAAACCAGGAGTATCATTTGATGTCTTTTAGCTTTTGCTAAGTTGCTAAACGATTAAGGCTTTAGTATTACATTTATTCTTTCTAATGAAGCCACAGGTCTATGGTTAACATGAAATCATACTGGGGTCATTTATGAACAGGCTATTTGCCCAACTTCCCCTCATCTAATCAACTTCCGCGATTAATTAAGCAATTAACATATACAGATTAGTCACCATGTAATGCAGGAGTGCGTATTGCTATTGTTCTCACCTCGATACTAACAGACAGTCAATGAAGAGTTAAGTAAAAATGTATTTTTGTTTTTTGTGGTCCATTGCATTCTAGATAATTTTTTCCATCCTTCCCAGACCCATGTATCTCCTGCACATGGTCCATGGATCCCCTTTCAAAAGCAGCGTGCTTCAGATGTACTGAGGACCAGCGGTGTAAATGACTGACCCTGGAGGGGGTATGGGGGAGTGGACCGCTTGGTAGGAATATGCTGGCTGGTAGTTGTACGCGGGTTTGTAGCTGTACGCAGGCTGGTAGGTGTAGTCCGGTCTGTAGGTGTAGGGGTAAGCTACCGAGTTAGCCTTGTACATTTTCTGCAGGTATTCGTCCTGAGTGCGAGGCGCATGACGACACACGAGGATCATGCCGGCGGCGAAGAGTATCCCGGAGGTCACCCAGCCGATGTAGAGTGCCTCCCCGAGCTCACGGCGCTGAGCGTTGATCAGCAGAGGGTTGTAGAAGTCCTGGATGATGACATGACCAGTCCAAGAGACGGGGATGAGGGTGGCGATGCAAGCGGCCAGGAAGAGGCATCCACCCACTACAAGGAGCAGATGCTTAAGTCGGGGGCTTTCGGCTACCAGTTTGGTGCCCTTCATGCCCACTGCTGAAATTATCATAGCGAAGCAGGTAAGAGCCACTGCGGTACACATCAGTCCACGGGCCGCCTGCAAGTCCGGCGGCAGGTAGAGGAGTGAATCGTACACCTTGCACTGCATCCGGATGTTGGCCTGCCGGTAGCAGTTCATCCAAAGGCCCTCCCAGCGCGTCTCCATGACGATGATGTTCTCCCCGATGAAGGCCGTCACCTTCCACATGGGAAGCCCCGTCACGGCTGACACGCCGATCAGGCCGATGAAGCCGACGACTAGGGCCACTACTTCCAGGCAGATACTCTCCTTCTTCTCCACCTTTTCCAACTTCTGATTCTCAGCATACACGGGATCCATGTACACAGACGGCTGCATGTCTGTGCTCTCTGGCTAGGTGCTGGCTGGCAGGGACAGCAATGCCTACCTCCTCATCAAGGGAGAACGTTCCAGAGTGAGGTCTGAAGGTTGGGAGGAATCATTTTCACACTGCAGGAAATATGTGAAAAATTCAATCCCAACCCAACTGGTTCAGCTACTTTCTCTGTCACCCAAAAGATCAACACAAGGAAACTAGCTATACAGTAAAACCTTGGTTTGCGAGTAACTTGGTCCGCGAGGGTTTTGCAAGACGAGCAAAATTTTAAAATAAATTTTAACTTGATAAACGAGCGAGGTATTGCAATACGAGTATTATGTATACACTTTGTTTGCGTAATCAGAACTGAGCCGATGGTTCTTCTCTCTCTCTCACTGTGGGATTGTGGGTAATCATCTCGTCTCAGTCCGCGTCCCTCACTCGTATAGTCAAAATTTAGTAGAAAAGCATCAACCAAATAAGGCCATAGTAGTGCGAGTGATTAATCTGTTTAACGACAATGCAATGTCACATTTCTGTGAAATCAAAAAGGAGGCAAAAGTGGCTGTCATTGGACAGGTTCCTTGTTAAAATTGCACAAAAAGAAAAAGATTCCCGTGTGCCAACAGATAGCTGTGAATTCGTTAGTTATACTGAATGTCATCCTGCAAAATAATGCTCCTCTTCTCCTCTCTCTTGTCTCCCTCACACCATCCATGATTCTTTTCAAAGGTAAAGTGCAGGTTAATTTGTTTTATGTTTTTTTGCTTTATATTTTATATAAATCATTTTTATATGAATATTTTTGGGTTGTGGAACGAAGCATCTGAATTTCCATTATTTCTTATGGAAAAATTCATTTTGATATATGAGTACTTTGGATTACAAGCACATTCCTGGAAGGAATTGTGCCCGCAAACCAAGGTTCCACTGTACTTAGTTTTCTCTGAGCAAATCAGCAAATTTGTTTAATTTCCCATACACAGCAGTGTGCCTAGGAATTTTGGGCCCTCT
>JABFEB020000036.1:13084789-13097078 GCA_019775895.2 Stomatorhinus ivindoensis | reverse complement strand
ATTGTGAAGTCTTAAAGCACTTATGTAAGTCGCTCTGGCTAAGAGCGTCTGCCAAATGCTGTAAATGTAAATGCAAATGCTAACCCAATAAAGTGACACACGCAGCCAAAACCTTTGTAATGACGGGAAATCACTCTAACTCACCTGCAAAGACCACAATATCAGTGGCGGATCCTACCCTCACCATATGAGATCTGTGGCCAAATTTCCATGTTTGGTTGCACTTACAGGCTGGGGGAGCCATCAGGTATCACTTAGTGACAGGTTACCTCCCACTGAGTTCTGTCTAACGTGCATCTCGGGACTAATTTGGACCTCGGCCCGTATTTGCATGTCGGGACAAAGCTTCGTTCACACACCATAAATCACACTGTGAAATGTGGGGCCTAAATTGGTTGCAGCAGAAAAACGTGCACGGTTCTGAAGGTGAGGAAGGCTCCATGCCGGGAGCTGCCAAAGTGGGTCGACACGTGCAGAGATGATGTCCTTTCTCACTAGGGGGGGGTTCCTAAGACTACAGAGGGCAGAAAAGCTGGCAGCCCCCGCTGCACCATTTGATATGCAGCCGCATTAGATGCACAGATTCATCAGATACACATGGGCAAGCATGTTAATTTCACGGGAGCAGCATGTCAACGGTAGAACGGAGCATATGAAGTGCATGAGGACGATCATGCTGAATTAGCTCCGGCACAATCACACGAAGAACAGATATGAATCTTTTTTTTCCCAGGGTTAATTACAAGATAGAAAGACTGGGTTGAACATGTCACACATGCAAGGAATAGCAAGTCACATATATGGAGAAGAGCACTAGAATATGCAGCGACGATCATATCAAACACACAGATGTGAACATGTAGAAGCATGGGGATGAACACATCAAACACGCAGAGATAAACATGTCAGAAACACGGATACACGAGTACAGTGTGCCAACAAATATGGACGGACAAATAGGGAATAAAAACATCTAGTGTAAGATGGAGGTCAGATCAAGCACACGGAAAGGAGCACTACAGATGACAAGAACGCCGTGATCAAGGGGCTCAAAGATGCGGATGAGGTGAGAGCAGAGGGTCAGATATGTTTATATAAACCCAGAATAAGCACCAGAGACAGGTGTCTGTGGTACGGGGAAGGCGTGAGCCCAGCATTGATCCAGGGTGCAGTTTCTGTTAGAGGAACGACCAACACACCTGCAGAGTCTCCCAAAGCTAATCAGCAGCCAAGCAAAGGTGCGGGCGGGGGGGGGAGGAAACAGCAGTGGAGCTCGTCAGCCCCAGCAGAGTCTTCAGCAGGCATCCAACAAGAAAATCATCAAGCAGGTTACATGTGGTTAGAGTGAAGCAGCTGACAACCAAAGTATGAAGGTGAGTCAAACCTGGGGAGAGGAATCCCAGGCAAACCTCCCACGGCCAAACCAGGGGGGTCAGAAATATGAGGGAATCAATCTGGTGGCTCTCAGTTTAGAGCCGCTCAGCAAAGTTACATGACACCCCATCAAGCTTCACTTTTCCTATGCAGAACGTGACACACGACACCTGGAGAAACACAGCAGAGCGCATAACCCGTAACCCGTAACCCCCCCCCCAACACACTGATTTCTGCAGTATAGAAAAGAAATCTTGGTAACGCTTTATATTAACTGTGCCTTCATAATACATTCCTTGTGCATTCATAGAACATTCAGTGCACCTTCATTAAATCTGTATAATCATATAAGGTTTCTTATTAATATTATATTATATTATATTAAAGCTGTTAAGGTATATTAGGATGTTAAGGTATACTTACTTGCTACTTCTGAATGTTCTATGAATGCATTATGAAGGTGCACTGAATGTTCCACGAATGCATGATTAAGGCTATAAGAAGCCTTTAATTTAAAGTGTTACCGCAACCTCTTTTAAAGATCTTTTAAAACAAGGACAGGGAGGATAACGAAAGATACGTTTCTCCATAATGTGCCCGTCTTCCCGAGGCAGTGTTAGGTGCGTGAGGAGTTATGTAATCCTGCTCTGATCTCCAATGGAGAGCTTCCTGGCCGCTTTTCTACATGTGAGACACCTGCTGTTCTCCTCTCTGTGCGCAGATTCATTTTCTAAAAAATGCACCCAACAGACAGCAGAAGAGAGTCCAAACAATTGTGCACTGGTTCCTGTGCAATTGGTGCATCACGAAGAGGCAAAAGTGATCAAATACCTTAATTTATAATGTACTTACCACATCTAAAATTATTAGATTTTTTATCAGTATATCAACTATTTAATAAATGCATAAAATACAAGAAGCTGAAAGTCCCAGGTGAGGTTAAAAATTTTAAACTTGACAATTTCAAAGGCTCCTATGCTAATCGCTTTTAGTTTCAATTAAAGCAACATCTAAACAGATCAAAAGTACAACACCCCCAATTTCAAGTCGAATTTTCTCTATCCCAGGTCCAGCCACACAAACAGAAAGAAGTGTTTTGACGGCACTTACAAGCACCACAGTTCCTGCATCTCCCCTCACTGGGGTCTCGATTCCAGCCTCACCCACCACCCCGCTGCACTACAAACCTTGCACCCAACCACCTGTATGTACAGGTCCCCCGTCCCCTCCGTCCTGACTGCCTCCTCTGGGGAGTCCAGGGAAGCGACGGCTTCCCCTAAGAATCTGAGCTCAGGGTGCAAGACCAAAACGGGGAGGGCCAGGTGGCCCCTGGGGGTCCGAGCCCGTCACCTTGGGGACGCGCGGCCGGCCATCGGCGCCCTCACCAGGTGCAGCATGTCATAGATGGACTCCGACGAGCGCTTGGCGTGGCGACTCCTCCTTAGTGCCGCCATGGCCGCAATCAGACACCAACCCGCTTCCTCTCACCCGCTACCTCGCCACATACTTCCACTCAGGTCCTGGGTCCCCCTTCTCCTCGTCTCTGTTCCTCCCCAGAAGAGCCCGTCTAAGCCCGTCTGCATCCGGCGGCGCCGCAAACAGGGAGCGACGGACGCCGCCGCCACGAGGAGGAGACGAGCGGAGGGCGAACGCGAGAGGGGAGGAGGCTGCCTCCTCTCCCCGGCTGCCGGCGAGCAGGACTGGCTGGCGAGGCACTCCGCAGTGCAATTTAAATGCAGCAGGTTGGTGGGGGGGAGAGCGGGCTGCAGAAGAGAGGAACATTAGGAGAATGGGATAGATGCCCTTGTGCAGGAGGAATTCAGGGTAAAAATGGAGAAACAGGAGCAGAGTAGATGTTACATACGGGGGCAGCCGTGACATTTAAGCAGGTGGCTGTCCTTCAACACGCTGCTACCCCACTGAAAATGCCCTCGTCGTCACGAAGGAGCTGTGTCAGGATATTAGAATTACCCGAGCCATGTCTGAGAGATTAAGAATAACCCGCAGGCCCCCAGAAAGCGTGGGGGGGGGACATGCCTCGCCACTAGCATTCAATCTGCTGGCCCCTAATGCCCTGCTCTACCAGACCAGAAAAAACACCCACTGGTTATAAACACCAAATTGCTCAAACAAATGAAATGTAGGTGTGATACAATGGGACAGTTATTAAAACTACTTAGTTATAATTATTTTGTTTTCGTTACACAACAGATAATTAGGAGTGATTTTCAAATAATTAGTCCTCTCTTCATTCTCCTAAAATCTTGTCCCTATTCATCTGAATGATTCAATATCAAAGGCTTAATTTGCATTTTTTTCTATCTACACTATAAACAAAGAGATGAAAGAAGACAGGCTGATTAGAGGGCACCTGTAAAGTATATCCGTTAGACTGAGGATGTCCCGCACATCCAGGAAGTTAACAGCATATAAAACACTTGGGAAAGGTTGTAAAAATGACGGCTCGACATTATAGCAACTGGCTCCAAACGTCAAGCGAATGTGGTGGCGGAACTAGTCTGGCTGGACCGGCTTTATAGCACAAACAGAATGACTCACTGAAAAGAAACAGAAGTACTACAAACATACAGTAACAGCGAGGGAAACAGACAAAAGAAATCGGTGCTAATGAAAATAACTGGCCAAAAAAGCCAAGATAAGCCTGAGAATCAATCAATGGATCACAAACCGGGAAAAGACACATGAACACAGGCTGACTGAGATCAGAGAGAGGGGAAAGAATTAATAACAGAGAAAAACATGCTAAACGCAGCATCTATATCGTATTTGGAATGAAAAGGGGAATATGCATAATGTGCCTGCAGTCATGAGCCTGCAAAACCTCTACATGTGGACCAAATGTACAAACCTCACATGGTCACTCCATAAACTCTTTAAGCTCATTCCTACCTTACTACAACAGTGCTCCTCAGCCCAGTCCCCAGGGACCTCAGACTGTTTGCTTAGCTATGGACGATTTAGCAGGGAGCTGAGAAAAAGCAAAAACATGGACCTTCTGGGGAAGCCGGTTTGAGAAACACCACTCTACAGAAAGTCACCCTATGGTGGGGGGCAGGACCAGAATGGACCAGAACCGCTTAGGCATAGTCATTCATTGACTGCACTGTACCCACACTCTCCCCGACATTCATTACACTGTGTCAATCATCATTTATTTTTATTGTTTATGAATGTCTGAATGTTTTGAAACTGTATTTTGTCACTGTCATTTTACTTTTGAATCAATAAATCAATAAATCTAAACTGCATTCAGCTTGCGATGTAAAATTAACCATCATGGGTCTCCAAAGACAGGCCTCAACCAGTTTGCAGTTTTAAATTCTGGGTTCTGATTAGTTGGCCTGCCTGCACAAGATGGATGCCTGGAACGTAAGCTCCTTAAGACTGAATGTAACTATTTGGCTTGATATTCAGCATTAATTAAAATCATGGAATATTTCACAGCGCACATACACACACACACGCGCGCAAACGTGCGCATATGCTCATACACGCACACACATACACACACGCACACACACCTACACACACACGCACACATACATACAAATACACACACATATACGCACACATACACCTTCACGCTGACACACACCTATACACACACACACACACACACACACCTACACACAGCTTTAGCTGCCAACATGGCAGACCACCCCAGCGGTGACTGAGATAGGCAGGGATGGTACCAACCTGTCACAGCCTTCTTCCTGGCTCCTATCTTACTGAGTGTGTGAAACACTGAACTCACTCTATTCATAAAGTCTGCTGGTTTATTCCTTCGGGTTCCTGAGTTTGGCCACCAGGGATGGAAATTCATTATCAAAAGAGGAGCTGTGAGTATTTTCATAGCAGGTTTTTTTTCCCCCGTGGAAATCTCTCAGACTCCTCCGGCTCTCAGGCTGATCAAGCGTTTCACAGAAGGCTCTGGCTCAGTGTCAGCCGCGCCGAGCCTCCTGGCGGTGCGAGTCCAGTTCGAGGGACTGGACCCGGCGTTGGGATCGCGGGGGGCATGGCAGCCCTGTCCCTGCCAGGGACGACTCGACTACAGGAAGCCTGACAACACATAGGCCACCACGGGGGTCCCTCCCTCTGTCTCTCTCACCACTTCAGTCCCAAATACTGAGGAATCTGTCATCAGCCCCGCTTGTGCTGACATTTGCTGTAGTGCAAAGTGTTCCTGCATTATTTATCACTTCAAACTTTAAGAAAAAGAATCAAGGTGCCACATACTGGCCAAGCCGGCATTTCAGGCTTGAAACTTCTTTGGTTGGAGCACAGTTAACATGCTTCACGCTAATAATAGAACAGGCCCTTTGAACGTTTCTAATCATCTCAAGCAACCATGCAATTTAGAAGCGAGAATATTTAAATGAGCCGTCTGTCATCTGTCCATCTCTGGTCCATTTATCTTCAGCAGACTCACGAGCATCTAAACAAACATCCTTCCTTTGCCATCACTTCTATTAACATCAAACGTGCGCCTCACTGGCATTCACAGCTGTCTGTCCACAAGATTCCTGCGGCCAGCACATCCCAGAACATATGAAACATAAAACTACTATCCACTCCTCCAAAAAATAAGCCCGTTTCCAAATGCCTGGAACGGTGACGCTTTCCCCCCTGACGGTCATTGAGAAATAGGTCACGGTCAAACTGGGGTGGCTGCAGACTCCTACAAGTATAAACAGAACAGTGGGATAAATGATGCAAACACAAGGATCCATGTTGGTGAGCTGGAACAATGACCCAGAGGCAAAGTGGATGGAAGATTATTGGGCCTTTTTAAAAAAAAAACTGAAAGCACAGGGAACAAAGAGACAACGCAGAGCTCCTTAATGGAGGTGGTCTATGCCGAAGCGTCTTAACCAGCCCACAAGTCAACCTCCCTGGTCTCTTTGGCTCCTGGTTAGCCTGCGGTTAGCTTCCATGAGTCCACGTTCACCACCCACAGCAGATCCTCACAATAAGCTCATCAAATACAGGTCAGTGCTGTCCCACAGGAAATGTCCACCAAAGTGACAACTCCTCTCCACAAGGAGGATGTTTGTTTTGTTTAAAGAGGCAGAGCTAAGACATGGAGAAAAGTTTCACAGCGTGAGTGTCTGATCCATGGAGACATGTGAAGTGCTGTTTGTGATTACTTTCGTCTCATCTCATCCCATCCAGGGTGTCCCCAGCCTCACATTTCCTCAGACAGGCTCCAGGGTCACCAGGAGCCCGAACTGGATACGTTTTTGGATGGATGATGGATGGATGGAAACCTTGGATTCATAACTGTCCTGAGAGTTTTGCTATGAACTGGCTGAAAACTGAGTTTTAAACTGTCCAATCTGTGTTTTTTTCCCAGCCTCCGGTCCTAATTAATCACTTTTAATTTAGCTGTTAGACTGCACTGCTGTGTATGTGATAGTTATAAGCAAATGTCACTTAAAAATGTTATGAGTTCATATGTGACCCTCAAGCAAAACAAATTAGTGTCAAATTAGTTCAAAATTTAATTAAGATAAATCAAGTATTGAACCCACTGCTATGGTTCCAGTAACTATAAAGCTATAATTTATATAATTAATGTCTTGAACATAATGAAGCTTAGAATGAAAGCCTTTCTAAAGGATGGAAATAATTATTAAGTCAGACAAAGGCAGTGAAGGTAATTCTAATGAGGATTCATCTATAGGAAGACATCTCTGTAACGTCCAGCAAACGGACATCAGGAATGTTAACATATGTCGAACCATGGGAAACATATTTAGCTTAACCAGAATAAAATGCTGGGATTAAGGGTTGGGTCAATTATTTTGTTCAAGAAACACTGCTGCCCAAAAGCCACTGATGTCTTTTAAGTACTTCCATTTTGCTACTTGCAGAATAATTGAGAATTGGTTTAGGTTTGATCGGCTCTGTGTTCTTTTCTTGACTTCCATTCCTTAACCATGGAGACACAGCGAACCACAAAGTTATCATTAACATTTACCTTCAGACCTTCCACCAGGTCACTCAAGCTCTCAGTATCACCATGGATGCAATCACAAGGGCTCTCCAAATCTCCAAATACCCCATTGTCCAGGATGTCCTCTGCAAAAAGGGGTAGGGAAACAGACGATCCTCATGACTCATCAATATCTAAATATTTCTTTCATGAAGTATAACAGAGAGTGTGACTTTTAGAAAAATAAAGCACGCAGGAATGCTAAACATGAAGCTATGCTGCTTGACAAAGATTTTGTGGCAACACAATTTTAAATAGTTAATACAGATCAGCTACAAAATATTTGTTCTTTACAATACTTCCAACATAATACATTACTATAATCCTCATTCAAAATATGCCTTTCCTTTTTAAGTTTATTGTATATTGTAAAATTAAATAAACAAAATAAACAAAAATAAAATAATAAAGCAAGCTTCATAAAACCATCCAAACTACTTCCTATTTCTCATCAAGTCCACCTTGTAGTCTAGCTTCAGATACCATTTATGTGAAAAACTATCCATCCATCTTCTGTAGCTGCTTGATCTATTCAGAGTCACAGGGGGGTCCAGAGCCTATCCAGAAGCCAGGGAACAACTCAGGATGTGGCAGCAACCCATCGCAGGACCACTCACACCCCAGTCACACACATCTGCAACTTGGTAATGGCAAATAACTTCAGCGTTTTTTTAGAGTGCTGGGGGGAAACCACGAGTACCCAGAAAAAATCCCACAACAACATGGGGAGGACATGCAAACCCCACACCCACAGAGCTGAGGAGGAGACTCGAACCCTGGTCTCCGGGGTGCGGGGCAACCATGCTAACCACAGTGCCCCCCCCAAGACAAAGATTCTAAATCATACTACTACGATTGTACTAACAGCCAGAGAGTTCCCAAAATGGTTCCAACCAAAGTTTATACTGAGGTTCCCAGATTCCACCCACCACTGAAAAGTCACCTTGATTCTGGGAGAAGATATCTGTGTGGAGGTCTTTCACTCCATCGGAATGCCGAGGCGGAAGGTAGCAGAGCTGGTTTCGATGCACCATGGGTAATGTGCTAATGGTCAGAGTCAGGGATGCCTGGGAGAATACCGTCTTCATTTCCGAGAAGGTCATACAGTTTGGGTCCCTGCCATTAATCTGCAGCACCGCATCACCAACTCTCAGTCCTGAAGCAGACAATGGAATTGAGGTGTGAATTCGAAAACATGTGAGATTCTATTCTGGAACGTTTGTCGGCTGCTTCCAAATGGAGCGTTATAGGTGCTCAGAGCTGTAGATTTGCACACATTTATTATGAGAAAGGTACTTTCACACTTCCTGTGCTAGTATCACTCCATATGCCAAATTGAGCTGCACACTTCTATTCTGAAGGTTCTAAAAAACACAAAAATAAAACAATATATGTATAGCTTGCCTTAAGGCCTTTTTTCACCTTTATTCTAAAAAAAATTCTCTCAGGTTGCCACATAAATTTATAGTTACAGTGTTAACAGGAGATTCAACAATCCTACATAACTTGATCTCAAAGAGCCCATCTCACCAGCCTTGGCTTTCCTAAGGTCCAGATAATTTTAATCCTGGAAACAACATGACTGGTCAGTTAAAACAGTAAATACCTTTGGCAAAGGCTGAGCTTCCTGCCTTTACACTGGTGACGTAGAGCTTCTGCATGTCGTTCTCGTCTACCATGGAGACGGAGAATCCTGTTGGAACAGGAGAACCATGACATGCATTAACAGTCAGATGTCTATTAGCGAGAATGCAAAGAATAAACTCGAATAAACTCATTTTTCCATCACTTTTTAACTGAAGAAGCTGACAAATGCAGGACAATAATATTAACATTATGATATAAGTACACTGTTGTGCATTTTTGATTGTGTAGATTTTCAGCTAGTAGATGCAAAAATGCCTCTTAAAATTTAAATGTTTTTGTGCAATCAAAAATACAAAATGAATACACGTAAATCTTACCGTAACCAATCATGTATGAGTTGCGGCGAGAAAATGATATCACTTTTGTGATCCTCAAGCAGATCTGAACCTCCTTGTATTGCTACAAAAATGATATTGTTGAATCTCATTAGCTTGTACAAGTGGGTATGGATTACTGGGGACTCAATGTTTTTTCAGGCATGCAAGTCACGTGCAATACAATTAAATGCAAATTAAGACTGCATTTTCTGACAGGAATATTTCACCCTACATGAAGAAGAAACTTTTTTTTTCCATGAATGTGGCTGATTCCAAACATCATATGTCTGTCTACCTCTAGAAGATGATCTTCAATTTCTTTGCAAAGTATGGATGGGCGTTCTCACTCACTAGGTCTTTCAGTTCCTCTTCAGGTTCGGGGACGTAGAATTGCACTTGCTCATTAATTAAAAACTTCAGTCTTAGGTAGTGCTTGCTAGGGTCCAGATGGTGAGCCTGTGGAAAATAAAGGCTTTTGAGAATTAACATTTTTTCATGCAAACACTATTGAAAAACAGTTTGATCTAATAAGATCAACGACCATTTGGTGCAGTATAGTATACAGGCAGGGAATGAAATGGTGTCCAGGTAACACAAAGGACTCTGAAATCCCCTAATCCGTAAATGCTACCTACAATTTCTTCCCAGTTTATTCCTGTTTTGAATCAATCTTCTTTGCCATAATCAAAATATTACTGAATTGAAGGCTACATTACAGACAGCTGTGCTGTAATACACAGGCTTACTCAAGCTGATGCCCAGGGGTCTCCGCTAATAAGGGGCCTCAACTGACTTTGTTTAATGATGTCATAAGTGTTGGTATTTGCCACTGATTGGGTCAATTGTAATGCTTTTGGCAGTGGATTGGTTGACTGATCAGATTTATGCAATGGGTTCCGAATGTCAATTAATTGACTACACCCACCTAAATGTGTCAATCAGAGCGTCTCTTTTATTTTGCGAAAGCATACAGTAAGTATGTCTAGTTGAAGAAGGTTTGAAAGTGGAACTGGCAAAAGAAAAACATAAAAAAGTAATTAAAGAACAGCAGTTGCCCCGCATTTGCTTCTGCTCCATTTGCTACACCACCATAGAAAATAGCAGGGATGTTCTGGCAACTCAAATAGACTCCTGGGTCTCTAGCTGCGCTAATGTGCCTCTGATTACAGAAAGTCCATATTTATAACCAGATGAAAATTAATCTATGTTGTGCCTTGTTCACTATGTGACTAATGTAAATTTATGCAAGACACCACATTAGCAATCAATAAAGTAAAATATTTTAGAATATCACTATTCAAATTTAAATGTGCAATAAAAATAAGAGATATACTGTAGGGATAAAAGGTGATGAGTAGTTAAGAGCAGTAAAGACACGCCTCGATTTTGTTTTGCAATGGCGCGCCTCGATTTTGCTTCGTAATGATGTGCCTGGGTTTTGCTCTGCAATGCCGTGCATTGATTTTGCTTTTCAATCATGTGCCTCAGTTTCACTTTGCAATGGCGTGCCTCAATTTTGCTTTCCAATGATGTGCTGCGATGACAGTAATGATGAGGGTGCAGGAAAAAAGCACAATGAGTGAAGGGTAAGGAGAGAGACATAGATCCCCGGGGCAGGTATGGGGAGGCAATTACACATCTCTGCTAATGTGTCACTTTCTCCAGATAAATGCCTCATCTACAATTAAAGCTTTCTGGAGCATGCCAATCAAATGGCGGCTCCAGCTCTAACTGACTTGCTGTATCAGAGACAAATAAGCAGCTAAAGTTTCAGCTACCTAAGGCTGATAATGACCCACAGATTCACCATAAATCACCATGAAAGAAATGTCACCACGACACCATGAAAAAAAAAGAAAAGAAAATTGATCCGACAATCGATAGCCATTACAGCAAGTTTCTAACTCTATCTTGAGATTTTAAAAGTTAAAGTAATTCATGCCACAGCAATCAATGACACTTGAGCATGATGACAGAACCGCCACTGATTCGAACCTTGCCCGGGCAATCTCCGGAAACTCTCTGGCTGCGAAATCCATTATCCGTGGCCCTTATCTGAAGCCTGCGACAATCGCCGCGTGATTGGCTGTCACTGTCATTCATTCAGGCCCAGCAGGACACAGCCTCTGCTCAGCAAGACACCACAGCTCTAAAACAAGGTCTTTAACAAATCCCCATGATCCCCTTCTAAAGTCAGAAATTCAGAATAGCGGGGAATAGAGCATTTTGATATGAAACCAGAGAGCACGCCCTTCATCACATTCACAACCCCTTTTCATTCTCTTGAAGCCTAATGGGGTAAGCGGAGGGTTCTTGAAAATGTCATTTGATGAATTTTATTTATTTTAAATTAGACCATTGTCTAGTACTGACAAAACACAGAGCTTAGCCAACCATGTGGTCAAATAAATGATTAGTGGTTTAAATTAACTTTATTTAGCAAATGCCTTTGTAAAAGATAGTAAAATAAGAAATTATAGACATAAGGCTGTCAAGGAGTCAATTAGGCATAGGTGCAATAAGTTTGAGCTTCCAATCAATGTCCACCTTGTAAGCAGTACTGCAGCTATACAATGCCTTCCAAACAAAGCACACGATACAAAGGTAGATGTATGTAACCTTATGGGGGTCCAGTGTTGTTTTTGTATAGCTTGTAGTATGCAGTCACCGTACTGATTGTTTAAATGCTACTAATAATATTGTTTGCATTTCTTTCATAGCTATATGTAAACGTATTGAATATAGCCACCAATCTGGATGAGTTAGGTCATGTATGAAGAAGAAATGAAAAACTGAGTCGGAGGCTGGGCTGGGAGAAAGGAGGAGGACAGTCCTGTGTCACTGAAGGAGGACAGCCATGTGTCACTGAAGGGGGACAGCCCTGTGTCACTGAAGGAGGACAGCCCTGTGTCACTGAAGGGGGACAGCCCTGTGT
>JABFEB020000036.1:13068799-13082556 GCA_019775895.2 Stomatorhinus ivindoensis | reverse complement strand
CACCCCCCCTCCCCAGCTACCCAATAAGTGGTGGCCAGGGTGGCGAAATCAAATCCCTGCCTAAGTACACGTGCTCATCCACTCAGAAAATGCTAAACAGTCACGCACCACAAGTTAGCAGCTTTCACGACAGTTTGCCTTCCCAGACGCGGCTCCTAGATGGTAGCCACGTACCGCGCGTTCCTTGGCGCCGAGTACCAGCGTGCCATCCGGGCGCTCCTTTGCCAGCTCCCTGCCATCAGCAAACACCTGTAATTCAGCAAGATCATACGTGAGAGGCTGCAGTGTGTTAGTCAAACTGGTAAGAAATCTGACAATAGTCTTTATTATATAATCTTTAGCTCAGTTCAGTCTAGGTTTTCATCCATCCATTCATCTCCCAACCAATTATCCCATATATCATGATGTGAAGCCTTCATCCTATGGAGGAAGCAAAAGGTACAAGGATGGTAGTCTATGCAAACAAAATTTTAACATTGAAATAAGTTAGACAGCTATGGCTCATTGTACACTGCCTGGATGAAGGTTGCATCACCTGGGATCCTCCAGACATTTGAACCTGGGGCATTCTGGTTACCAAGGTTACTAAGGTCAAAAAGGTTATGAGGGTAACAGAATATCTATAATGGCCTGTGGGACTGCCATTCCTGTCCATGTGTGTGAAGTAGGCTACCTGGCTGATACTGGGCCGGTCCAACGTGCAGTAGGCTACCTGGCTCATACTGGGCCGGTCCAACGTGCAGTAGGCTACCTGGCTCATACTGGGCCGGTCCTTTGTCTTCTTTTTTGACATGGTGTCCAGCCCCCAGAGTGAGGAGAACCTGCTCTTGTGCTTGCTTGAGGTCCGGGACATGACCTTTGTCTGTTGGCGCACCCCAGTCTCTGTGCGTGCTGCCACCTAGGGGACAGGAAGCGCATGGCACAGTGCCTTTATCATCTACTTATGCATGCAAAAGCTTGGGGTGAGTTTTCAAGCGTTCAGGGCAACAAGATCAGAATGCAGATCCAGGAAGGCAGCCTATTAAAATGCAAGGGTCATAGATTAGACCAGGGCTGCTCGTTTCTGCTCCTGGAGATCTATCACCCTGCAGAGCTTAAGTGCAGCTCTAATTTAACACACCAGATACAGATGATCAGGCCCTTCAGTAGCATCTCAGTATTAGAGCCAGTTATGATAATTAGGGCTGCACCTAAGCTCTGTAGGGTGGGAGATCTCCAGGAGCAGGAATGGGCTGCCCTGGTTTAGACCACAAAACATCCAGCCCCATTATATCCATCCATCTTCCACTTATCCAGTGCGGGATTGCAGGGGTCCTGGAGGCTGGCCCAAGGGGCACAGGGGATAGGCAAGGGAACATCCTTGATTGTATGCCAGTGCATTTCAGGGCGCACACATTCAATCACCACGGGCAACTTCAAAACAACAGTCCACCTGACAGTATGTTTTCAAACTGTGGATACTGAAATAGCCTGGAAACCCACACAACACAGAAAGAATGTATCCAAACACACAGAACAGGGGCAAATTTCAACCCCCCCCCCCCACCCACGCTTGAGCTGTGAAGCATAAGTGCGACCTTCTAAGCTATTGTGCCACAAGTCTCAGGGTATATTGGTTAAATGATCAAATATGTCTGACATGACTGTTGCTTTTCATATTTTTACATAAGGCTTTCAGATGAAAAGTCACTAATGTACAAGATACATCCATCATTCCGGAACAGGAGGTGTGTGTCAATATTAGAAAAATCCAACCCTTCAACATCTATGGGTTTAACTAGTTTTAATGACATCTAAGAAATTTAAAGATGTTGCTGTTGTTACTCTTACAAACATGCACTTAACATTTGAGATCTGAGACCAGAGCAAGGAGAGGAATAAATAGATAGATTAAGGGCTGCCTTCAAAGCGCGCTTCTTCTGAAGCATTGGAATCTTGTTAGACGTGGTACTCTGATAGCAGCGTATTCTGACGCCCACCTGTGCTAAGGATTATGTGGGAGGCCGGGAACAAGAACAGGGCCAGGTAGCCAGTTCTGCAATCTGCGTTAAAACAGCATTAGCTGCTTCCAGAGGGTTCTGTGTTCAATGTCAAATTCAGTGACCACCCCCCAGTGCTACAGAAAACAAAACAAGTGCTTTGTTTTATTATCAAGTGCCGTTCCTCACAAATTATATCAGATTTTAGCTAGATGTGCGAGAAAAAAAGATTCTCTGAAGTAAAAACATTTTGGGACCTAATTTTGTTATTAGTGTTTCTTTCTGGTTGTGTGACTGTGTGTTGTTAAGGGCTATAAACAGCCAGTGGTGTTTTACTCCTAGCTTCACAGTTCCCACCGCATGCTAAACCTGTGTTAGCACAAACCCTGATACCATAATAACGGGATGCCAAATTAACAAAGTCCACAGGATAAAATTAGCTTGCTGTTATTGCTGAAGAACAGGGTCTCTGTGATCCTGCCCCAAGTGATGCTTGTGTGGAATTTGCCAGTTCTCCCTGTGTTCCTGTGGTTATGTTCTGGGTACCCACTGGGTTTCCTCTCACAAGGTACCTGGCATCTTTTGATCACCTATTGTGTGTGTGTGTGGATTAAGTTTATATAACATTGTGGGGCCCGAATATCCCTCATAATGTAATGAAACCTGTTTTATTACTTTTCAGGTCCCCACAAAGATCTGTGAATGCAATCAAAAAAGGAAAAATGCCAAATGCCAAAAGTCTTGTATTTTTTTTTGTTTGGATACTTATGGTTACACTTAGGGATGAGTCAGGCTTAAAGGTGTCGTGATTGGATTAGGGTTTTTCCCATAGAAATGAATGGACGGTCCTCATTTAGATAGGCACATGGGTGTGTGTATGTGTGTGTGTGTGAATGTGTTCCATTCAGGCATCCGATCTAGGGTGTCTTGTGCCCAGCGCTCCCAGGAATAGGCTCCCCGCAACCCTTTACAGGGTAAGTGTCCATACAGTAGGTGAGGCATGTGACCCAGGGGGATCATGGCAGAGGATGCATTTCTCACAGAGAAACTCACCAGTGCATGGAAGGAGGAGACTGAAAAGATCCCCAGGCGTCCCATGGCTATTTTAGTGGAGCGGGAGGCCACCGCCAGCAGCCGCTTCGGATT
This sequence comes from Stomatorhinus ivindoensis, assembly GCA_019775895.2. Taxonomy (NCBI): domain Eukaryota; kingdom Metazoa; phylum Chordata; class Actinopteri; order Osteoglossiformes; family Mormyridae; genus Stomatorhinus; species Stomatorhinus ivindoensis. The sequence goes on along the minus strand of JABFEB020000036.1, from coordinate 13,079,431 downwards.
GGGCGGCTCGCCGCCCTGCAGGCTGGCCAGGTAACAGCGGAACCTGAATAGGTCCATGTGAAACTTCTCCAGATTCTGCTCCCACAGAAATATCTGGCCGGATACCAAAAAAAGGTGAAAAAGGGAGCAGCGATGCAGAGGGAAACACTGGCGCTATTCGCTAGCAGACATTTTTTTTTCGTTTTGAGTGGACATCAAAGACGCTGGAGTCAGACGAGGCCGAGTGGGATATCATGGGGCTCATTAGCAAGGCAAAAAAAGCTGTTTTCGTTATTGTGGTTTTAGGTCCCTACGGTATTCAGTTTGACTCCTTCTGCACGTTAGCAGCACTGCCAGCTTATCTGCCCCCCCCACCACCACATCATCAGGTTCATAGCCTCTCCCACTCATCCTAGACATCTAGAGAGGAGAGGAACAATCCCTCTCATTCAATAAAACAAAATGAGGACCTCAGCGTGCATCTACTGCAGGGACTTTTTCAGCTCGGACCTGTTCCAGCCCATAATAGCAGCCCAACAAAAAGACCACGCAACTCCTTGCCTAAAAGTCAGCTTTAGCAGGCAGCAAACCTACAAACCCACGATTATATCTATACCCAGCCTCCCCACCAAGCATAGGTGTTTCATGTCTCAAATCTTCATTACTAGGGTGTAGGAACTGAGGGGGATGTGTACCCCCAGTATATAATTTGAATTTATTCATCCTCCCAATAATCTCACTTTTGAATGCAAATTAAGTTGTGCCCCCTCCCGCAATCTCAAACCCCCCCCCCTACGCTATTGCATTTTTGTCAAAGGATCTCCATTCATTCGTCGTGATGGATGATTTTACCAAACAATTCCGCCCCTTTTTGATCTCTGTTAAGGAGGGCGAGTTTACCTGCTCCAGGATGGTCTTCCTCTTCTTGTTGTCAGGGACGGTGGAGAGTTGCATGTCTGCCATCTTCTTCATCTTCTCGTCCATGTCGATCTTCTGCTCCAGCTTGCGGATCTCGAAGCGCAGCAGGCGCACGGTGTCATCCCAACGCTGCTGTCGGGCCAGCGCAGCCGCACAGGAAGAGTGGATGGCCGTGATCCAGTTCTCCAGCTCTGTCTGGCTCGACGTCTGTGAGGGACGGCAAAGTCTGTCAAGCTTCACCGGTACTGGCCATCAAGTAACAATGTTGACTATAAATGCAGACGTGCAACGACGGCTTGAGGAAATACCCTGCTATTTCACCCTTGACACAGTACATAAAATGAACTACAAACCTCAAGCTGCGACTGAAATTGCTGGTTTAGCAGCAAGAGGGCTGTTGAAGTCAGAACCATTAATTTAAGCATAATAATGATAATAATTGATACTTTATCGATCCCTGTGTGGAAATTCTCTTTATGCTTCCCCCAGCTTGCTTTCTGTAAATGAAAGGCAGCCACCTGTTGTGGGGTAAAAGGCTTTGCTGAAGAACCCATAAGCATGACAAGGCAGGTTTGGAACCTGCATCCTTCCTATTAGCCTACTGACCCCCGCAATGCACAGCAGCAATGACAAAACAGGATTTCTTTCTTAGCTGGATAATTTGTTAGATGTAAGGTACTCCAGCTCAAATAGCCTTTATCAGGCTAAGCAAAAATCCTGCTTCATGATACAGGCCCCAGCCATTAGGAAGTCGACATTCCCAATCACTGCTCTAGTGTATGGCTCAGTGGGTTAGGACCCTAGGATTATGAGTGGAAGGTTGCTGGTTCAAGTCCCAGTGTTTGTAGAGTTAAATAATAATAATAATAACAATAATCAATCCTTTATTTATCCTCATGGGGAAATTCCTTTTTATGCCTCCCTCAACTTGCTCTTTGTAGAGCAAGCTGTCCACAAGGGGCAGCCACCCGTAGCGGCGCCCAGGGAGCTGGGGGTTAAGGGCCTTGCTCAAGGACCCACAGACAGGCTGAGGCTGGGTTTGAACCGACGACCTGGTGATTACAAGCACACAGGCCTAGCCCACTGAGCCACATACTGCAGTTATTTCATTATTAAGGCCTGTCTGACCCAATTTTTGCAAAAACATACATCTGCTAAATGCAATGTAATGCTCCACCTGCCACAAGGAGGTGCTCCCACATCAGGGCAGTGAACTGACTGGTGATACTGTGAATGCAACCTCACCTGGAAAAGGAATGCATCTCCCTGGGAGTTGCTCAGGCAAAACACGAAGTCCTTTTTGGGATGCTCCGGGACGGCCTGGACAATGCTGTGTTCCACAAACGCTGCGTGCTTCGGGGTGCTGTTGTGGTCGATCGCTGAGCGTCCATCCGTTTCATAGAAGAACAGGGTGCACCCTAAGGGGATTCATGAAGGTATGCGAGAACTCACATGTGGAACCTGTTTAAATCATTTAAAATCAGCAGCTTCTCAAAGAGCAGCTAATCTGCTTTGACAAAACCACAGAGAACCTCTTGTGACAGTTTGCCTGCATGTTCTGAATTCACCAATTTAACTCTGCACTCCAGTGGTCAGCTCCAAGAAGTGCAGGTCTCGATTAAAGAGGAGCAAGCAGAGTTACACTTACTCGTAACACTTTCTCAGTACAGGGTAACCCTGTAACCGATCCAAGGAAGCCTAGGACGCAGCCTCACACACACATACCCCTACAATTTAGAGAAACCAATTGACTTAAACCTAATTCCCTTGGACAGTGTTTGAAAACAACATATAGTTAAAGAAATAATCTCTCCCACATGTCCTGGGTCTGCCCTGGGGTCTTCTCCTGGTTGGACATGCCCAAAACACCTGGACCTCCTCAACCCTGCCTCAGATACATCTACGCACACTGCCTTTGAGACATCTGAGGGCACATAGCCCGAAGGTGCTGGGGGGGTTGCCCATCACTGGGGCTGAGGTGGCCATGGTGGTTAAAGAGCTACATGGTGGCCAGGCCCTGGGGGTGGATGAGATCCACCCGGAGTATCTAAAGGCTCTGGATGTTGTGGGGCTGTCATGGCTGACTTGCCTTCTCAACAGCATGTGGAGGTCATGGACAGTGCCGCTGGGGGGTGAGATCGATAGTCGAATCTCGGATTCAGGAGGAACAATGCGGTTTTCGTCCTGGCTGTGTTACAATGGACCAGCTTTATATCCTTGCAAGGGTACTGGAGGGGGCTCGGATTTGTAAAAGGCTTATGACCGGGTTCCCCAAGGTGCTCTGTGGGGGGGGGGGGCTTCGGTAGTATGGGGTCCGGGGTCCACTGTTGTGGGCGATTCAGTTCCTGTATGAACGGAGCAGAAGCTTGGTCCGTGTTGCCGGTAATAAGTCGGACATGTTCCCAGTGCGGGTTGGGCTCCGCCAGGACTGCCCTTTAACATCAGTCATGTTTATAATATTTATGGACAGGATTTCTAGGTGCAGCCAGAGTGTTGAAGGTGTCCAGTTTGGAGGCTACAGGATTGCCTCGCTGCTTTTTGCTGGATGTAGTCCTGTTGGCTTCATCTGCTGGGGATCTCCAGTGTGCTGTGGGGCGGTTTGCAGCCGAGTGCGGGGATGAGGATTACCACCTCCAAGTCCAAGTCCGAGATGATGGTTCTCAGCTGGAAATGGGTGGATTGCCCTCTTCAGGTCAGGGAAGAGGTACTGCCTTAAGTGGAGGAGTATCTCGGGCTTTCGTTGAGGAGTGAGGGTAGGCAAGATCGGGAGCTGGACAGATGAATCGGAGAGGCGTCTACAGTTTTGCAGGCACTAAACTGGTTCGTCGTGACTAAGAAAGAACTGAGCCGGAAAGTGAAGCTCTCAATATATTGGTCCATCTTCATCCCTACCCTCACCTATGGTCATGAGCTATGGGTAATGACCGAAAGAATGAGATCGTGAATACAGGCGGCCGAAATGAGGTTTCTCCGCAGGGTGTCTGGGCTCTCCCTTAGAGATAGAGTGAAAAGTTTGGATATCCAGGAGGGTCTCAGAGTAGAACCGCTGCTTCTCCACGTCGAAAGGAGCCAGTTGAGGTAGTTTGGACATCTGGTGCAGATGCCTCCTGAGCGGCTACCCGGAGAAGTTTTCCGTGCATGTCCTACAGGGAGGAGGCCCCGGGGCAGACCCAGGACCCGCTGGAGGGGTTACATCTCTCGGCTGGCCTGGGAACGCCTCGGAATCCCCCCCGAAGAGCTGCTAGAGGTAGCTGGGGAGAGGGAGGTCTGGTATCGATCCTGAAGCTGCTACACCCTTGACTTGAACCCCGGACAAGCGGTAGTTAATGGATGGATGGAAGGATGGAAAATTGTAAAACAGAATTGGTGAGAGTAGGGCAGCCCTGGCGGAGTCCAACACCCATTGGGAATGAGTCTGACTTACTGTTGGCAATGCGAACCAAACCCTTGCTCCATTTTTGTAAAGGGATCTGATGGCCCGCAACAATGGACCACATACCCCATACTTCTGGATCACCCTCCACAGGACCCCCCAAGAATTGGTCCAGTGTTCCGCGACCAGAATGGAAACCGCATTGTTTCTCCTGGACCCTACTCTCCAGAAACAGTGCATAGATCTTCTCAGGAAGGCTGAGGAGTGTGATCCCTCTAAAGTTGGAACACATCCTGCGGTCCCCTTTCATAAAGATTGAGACCACCACTGCGGTCTGCCAATCTAAAGGCACTGTCCCCAACATCCAATGCAATTTTGAAGAGGCATGTCAGCCTCTTCCCCCAGTTTCAAGAACTCAGGGTGAATCTCATCCATCCCCAGAGCCCAACCGCCGAGCAAGTCCATTTCTCAGACTTCCACCTCTACTTGCTCCATGGAAGGCACATCAGTCGGATTTAGGAGATTCTTGAAATATTCCTTCCACCGCTCGACTATATCCCCAGTTGAAATCAACAGTTCTCTATCCCTGCTGCATTGGTGAAGCCCTACTTCCCCCTCCTGAGTCACCTGACGGTTTTGCAGAACCTTTTTAAGGCCAACTAAAAGTCGTGCTCCATGGCCTCACCAAACTCCTCCCATACCCGAGTTTTTGCCTCAGCAACCTGCTGAGCCACTTCCTGCTTGGCCTGCCAGTACCTGTCCACTGCTTCTGGAGTCCCACAAGCTAACCACGCCCTGAAGGCCTCCTTCTTCAGCCTGACAACTCCCTTTACCCCTGGTGTCCACCGCCGGGTGCGAGAATTGCTGCCGTGACTGGCACCAACAACCTTATGGCCACAGCTCCGTGCCACTGCCTCCGCATTGGAGTCCCATAGCCGGCCCATTCAGGCTCCATGTCTTCTGACTCCATAAGGAGAGAAGGGAAGTTCTGCCAGAGGTGCGAGTTGAATCTCCTGCATAAGGGCCACCACCATGCACTCCCAGCACACCCTCACTATGCATTTGGATCTATCATGTCTATCTGCCATCTTCCCTCGCCATCAGATCCAACTCACCACTAGGCAGTCATCAGTATACAGCTCAGCTCCTCTCTTCACCTGAGTGTGCTAAACATATGGACGCAGGTCCTACAATACGATTACAAAATCAATCATCGAACTGCGTCCTTCGGTGCTCTGGTGTCAGGTGCACTTAAGAACACTCTTATGTTCAAACAAAGTGTTCGCTATGGACAAACTGTGATTAGAACAGAAATCCAATAATGGATCACCGCTTGGATTACAATCAGGCAGGCCATTCCTCCCAATCATACCATCCAGGTTTTCGTTATCACTTCCCATGTTAACAAGTCCCCCAGCAGAGTAGTGGAGTAACATAGCTCTTTACCGTAATCATCATGGAAGTCTGTTTGAACTGCATTTAGTCTGGCCACTCACCTAAGACCAGTTTGCCTTAGTAGACCCTACCAGGTGCAATAGCCCCTGACAACATAGCTCCTAGGATCATGGAGGGGGGGGGGGTATTTTTTTCATTAACAATATTTCCAATGCAGATATCAACTTGAAATTTAGGCCAGACACTGCAATAAAGGGGATTGACACAGGAAAAAAGTATTCAGCATCGTAAAAGAACTACATATGATATATGCCAGTGAAGTTCACAGGTGGAGGCATCATGGCATGGGGCTGTTTCTCTTGGTAAAATATTAAAGGGAAGAAGAATGGAGCGGGGAAATTCTTGAAAATAATCTGTTACCATCCACCAGGAAGATGAGGATGAGATGCAGGCAGAACATGCAACGGAAGCTCTGCAAAAAAGACTCTGCAAAGGAGACTCTTAAATGATTCCAGAGGAAGAAACTAAATGTGATTACCACACTAAAACCAATGGGAACATCTGAAGAAAGAACTGAAGATCAAGATTCACCAGCAGGCCCTCAGGAATCATTAAGATTGTCCGTGTATAAGAATGGGCCAAAATCCCATCTGGTCAGTGTTAGAGATTAATGTCTTCTTACAGGAACGTCTTAAAGCTGTCATTGCTAACAAAGGCTTCTCCACTAACTATTAAATAACTTTCTGTTAGGGTGTTCAATGATTTTTTTCCTGTATCATTCGATTTTATTGCAAATAACTTTTTATGTAGTAGAATGTAATTTTTTCTTTAGCTGTGTCATTTTCCTGAGTTAATACCAATATCTGGTTTCGTATGAATACCTAAACTGGAAATATGTTTAATGTAAAACAATGTGGACGTGTTGAATACTTATTGTTTAAATCAAAGTTACGCCCTTGGCTGCCTGTCATTGTGATGGAAAGAATCATAAAAATTCTGTCATAATCTATCATTTTCATTATTAATGTTAATATTTAATGCCAATTTTCATTCATGCGTTTTCATTTTTTGAGTAGTTAATACACAGTACAAGTTTATAGATTATGCATTTACACAGACAGTAATTTTTCAGTAAAGGCCACTAAAAACTTCTTAGAAAAAACCTCAGACATTTAGCTGCCTTGGACATTAGACATTAAGCTGCATGTCACTACATGGCCATGGCTAAACCACGTGGTCATGCGTGTGAGACCAAAGACAAGACTAGACAGCAGCTTAACATGCTCAATCGCCTACTGCTCAGGGCTGTGAATTACTTAAAGCAACGGTAAATCGCGCTCAGTGTTCTAATCTGTCAAAGTGACAGGTGGCCTTCAGATTTTACCATCATTGTTAAAGATATTCAGACAATGACGAAAATATTCAGCTAAGCTAACCTTTCAGGGACACCCAATAGCGCCTCCATCTGCGTCCTCCAGCTGCTTCCACTTTCTTGTTCTTTTTGTGCACCAAGAAGTTCTTAACAGAAAGGGCTCCAGCCTTACGCACCATGCTGTGGGTGGAGCCGAGCATTGGGTTCGACGGGGAGACGCAGCAGCCCCTGATGCCATCGCTTCTCTCGTCGCTGGGACTGGATCCCACCTCCACCGGGCACTCCACTGTGCGGAAGGTGCTCCTCTCCAGCTCCAACTGGAAATCCTCATACACTCCCCGAGTGACGGCCTTGTCTCCCCCGGTGAACACGCTGCGTGCCGCAGCGGAGCACACGGATAAAGAAGCTGACATGGTTTTGTAGCAGCGTGATCGCCTCCCCGTGTCGGCCAGGACCCCGTCGATGCCGCTGTCGCCGTACTCACTACTGTACCCCGCTGTTACATCCTGCATGTGAACGTAAAGGCAGGGATGATGAGGAGGCCCAGGTAGTACCCACTTAACTTAAGCCCTGCTTGGCTCTATAACTCATAGACTTTCACAGTTTTCACACCCAAGTCATTTAGCCAAGTATTAATTCAGATACTAACTATTTTGAAGACATTCAAAATTAGTAATTGTATAAAATATGTTTTAAGTCCTGATTTTGAAGACACATGAACCACGACAGCATTATAAGAAGCCAACAGCTATGTCAGAAAGGCTGGTTTAACTCCCTTTGCTACTCTGCCGTTAAGCAGTTGAGGTGGGGGGGGAGGGGGGGTTAAGGTGTGGCTACATGACAGTGGACACTAACCCCTCACAGGGTGCAAGCTCACAATGGGCAATTTTGATTGTATGAGCAACTCGTGCAAAATGTGGAGAGAACATGCAGATCCCACACACACATAGCCACACAAAGCCAAGGGCAGGATCTGAACCCCCAATGCTGGGGGTGGGATGCTCTCCATCCCTCCACTGAGCCACTATCCCACCCTAGTGCAAATATTTGAAAAACTAAAAATAAATGAACATTTAGCAGGTTTTGTGCACTGAGCTGTGCTGAGTAGGTGCAGGTGGCTTACCTGAGTGGTCAGCACCCTCCGGCCCCGCAACCTCTCACATAGTGCCCCCTGGTGGCTGGGTAGTCCCTCTGACAGGCAGTGGGAATGGCGGCAAGGTAAGGTATAGGCGCCAAAAGTACTCCTGTCTTCCTCAAACGGTGATGAGGCCTCACTGCTTCCACCCTCTAGGGTGTTTTTCTCAGACCTTGGCCTGTGCTTCACGGAGTACCGAATGAGTGTGTGGGACCGGTTGCCCTGGGCACAGAACTCTTCCATGGAGTTGGACCTGTTATTGATATCCAGCAGGTCCAGCTCGCCACAGGCACCCTCCACGATCTCCTCCGTACTGCTGAGGTCAGAGACGGAGATATCCAGGCTGTCATCCTGATGCATTTCTGCAGACTTGGACCACTTCTTCCTGTGTCTGGCGCATTTCCATGGCTCAACGCTCACCTTCTCAAGGAGGATAGAGCCCCCTGCGTATGCCTTGCTGCCCCGTTTCCCTGGGGGTACCACCTGACTTTTATGTGGGTCCATGAGGTTCAAAGCTAGGTCGTTATGGAATGACCTGGGCCTTAGGCTCATGGCCAGGCGGTCTACCCAGATGGGGCTTTCAAAGACGGGCGGGGTGCCAGCCTCATTGAAGGCCTTCAGCCCATTGTCATTCAGAGACTGGGGGATACTGGGCGTGCTACTGGATCGCGTGCTGGCTTCTGAGCTTCGCTGCTCCACCTTCCCTGAGGACATGTACTGTGAGCACCTTGTCTGCTTGCCAGTGACACGGAGAGACTGAGACGCGTGCTTCCGGGACGAGTGGCACAAATATCCAGGACCATCTCTGTAAAATAGGCGGTCCCACCTCTGGCTCTCCATGTTCCCCATGGTGTTGCCGTCTGGAGGAGGAAGATGAATGCTGTGGTAAGTGTAAGAGCATCCTCAGGCAGTTCTTTCCCCCAACCTGGTGGTGGCGCCATGATTCATATGACAGCACCACAAACGTCTTGCTGGATTATGTAAGATTGCCAGCAGCCCCAGTTACATTCTCCATATTTTTCAGAAGGAAGTTGCCACATTCAAACTTCAGCAAATGAAGGATTTATGAGGCTACATAATACATCAGGCCTCACTTTGAGTATCGCCGTGGAAAGTGTGCTGAAAAAAATAAAAGTGGAAGGAGCCCTAGTTTAACCTTCAAAGGTCATGGCTGCAGAATACAATAAAATAAAAAACATAAAGCTTTCAAGAGCAGTAATAGCAGCACAAAACTAACATGGATGACTCATTAAATCAGCAAGCCAGTTTTGGTTTTATACTGTGAGCAATTAACAATTATTTTTCAGTAGGAAAGAAAAATTATGTGTGTTACATAAAGTAGCTGTTGAGAGACGGCTTTTGTTTTTTTTTTAAAAAAAGAAGGATTTATGATGATTTTCTATATTAAAGAGTCGCAGAGTGGTCATGTGTGAATACAGGACTTTAAATATTTATAAAATCATGTGAAGATGGATTCAGGATCCATGCAGATATGAGGCTGGAGGACATACAGTACAGGGTGGCTGTTCGAAACATGGGGTGACAACAGTTTTGACTGACCCTTCTCATACCCCCCCCCCCCCCCCCCCCCACACACACACACACACATGCACACACACTACTGCAAGATATTAAAGGTAACAAAATTATTTAAATATGACTTAAACATCAGTGCGAAGGTTTCCATCACATCTAACCTTTCTTTGCACCTGTTTAGTGGGCAATCAGGGATCTGACTTCCTGCTGTTTATCCAGCACAAGGTCAGAGGTGGGGCGGACAGCACAGGGCAGAGGTGGGGCGGACAGCACAGGGCAGAGGTGGGGCGGACAGCACAGGGCAGAAAGCTTGACCAGGCAGCATGGTGGGGTGAACTAAATATATTTTCAACCACCATTAATCCCCATGACCTTGATGAGAATGAAGTAATTGGCTGGATGGACTACCATTAATATGCGTCTAATCGAGGTTTGCAGATGAAACCACACCTGAACTGGGGAACCTTACAGTCTCATATTTGTAATAAGAGATCTGACTGTAACTCGCATAACATTTACTACCTGCTCTGAAGATGCAAGGTTCTTCCAGTAATTGAATTTTTTTCTGTCAATGACTTCTCCAGCATGTCATTTTCCCACAACCACTTGATTCTAAACATCCTATTTAGGAAAAAAAAAATCACAAGGTCCCAAACACAGTCCCTGCTCTGTCTTGACAGCTGGGGTATTGCCCTGGGGCCACAGAACGTAAATAGGGCTGGCAGCGGGCCGGATGTGCGCCGCTTGTGACACTCATAACTCCTTCCTGGTCGCATGTCTGGTCAAATTGAGAGCTGTGGGTTTTTCCCACTCTCCTGTTTTAAGCACCTACTCCGGTTTCTGGGTCCTGCGGTCAGCCAGAGTGGGGGGGGGGGCTCTTTTCGGCTCCTGTGGGAAGGCATGTGCCACCCGTTGTGACATGGA
>JABFEB020000036.1:13056869-13066907 GCA_019775895.2 Stomatorhinus ivindoensis | reverse complement strand
TAAGTGAAATTTAGAAATAGTGTAACACAATGTTCAGAGGAGGCGGCATGGTGGTACAGTGGTTAGCACTGTTGCCTGAGACCTGGGTTCGAGTCTCTGCCTGGGTTCTGCGTGTGTGAAGTTTGCATGTTCTTCCTCTGTTGTCGTGGGGTTTCCTTTGGGTTCTCTGGTTTCCCCCCACAGTCCAAAGACATGCTGAGGCTGACTGGAGTTGCTAAAGTGCCTGGTTGTGTGAATGGTGTGTGGGTGTGCCCTGCAATTGGCTGCCCCCCCATCCAGGGTTGTTCTCTGCCTCATGCCCATTGCTTCTGGGTAGGCTCTGGACCCCCAGTAGGATAAGCAGGTATAGAAAATGGATGGATGGACAATGTTGAGAGCAGATTCCAGCTTCACATAGTTCCCGAAGTGTTCTCAATAACCTGTGGCTGGTTTGTTTTCTTCTAAACGCATCAAGGCTCATCAGAACAATGACAGTGCCAGCAGCGTCACAAGTTTGCACATGCCTGGAGCTGACACTCAGAAATGGGAGTTGGGAGGGGGCTCCATTCTTTCAGCCAGGACAAGATATACAGACTTGATGAAAAGCAGTAACCACCTGGAAATACATTCCATGTTTGATATTGAGGTTTTTCAAGTCTGGGGGTGGTGGGGGGGATATTGTTACTTGTTTGCTCCCATACCAGTTGCCTAACAGGGGGGTAGTGGCTCAATTGGCCAGGGCCCAGCCCCATCCAGTCACGCTGCTTCCTTCTCCAGATCTTTGCTGTGATTGGTCACATGACCAGAGGAAGACAGAAAATAGCAGCCCCAAAATTTAAGAAGACGGCCCTCAGAAAACAGCGACGACTGTAATGAGGTGAGCGGGGGACAGCGAGGTGCCGCAAGTCTGAGTATTTTCAAAAATGGAACTTACCCCTTTCCTGACATCTCACTGTCAAACATGTAAACATGTCACAAGATTTCAAATTTTATCAAGGATAAGAAGTGTGGGCTTTCAGATAACTTCTGAGTAGAATGACGACAGTCGTATCTGTTTACTCACTGCAGAGAAAACAGAAAACAATCACATGCACCATATTGGGCATCTCTGCTGATGTCAGAGAGCAGAGTGCTTACAGGACCGAGGAGATTAGATTTCTTGAGGTGTTGATGGAAGAACAGGGTCTCGCACTTGTCAGCGCTTGTATAAACTATAAATTAATTACGGCCCTTTCTCCATAAATCGCACAGCTGTTCTGGTGGGTGGGCCTTGCTTTCAGCACAGCCATTGTGTATGAATATGAGTTCAAAATGTTCAACTTCAGAATATCTGGAGTTCCAGTCTCCATTTTTATACTTTCTGTCTCGTTTATTGCGTGATTAACAACAGCTTCTGTTCTTCCGTGGAACAGACTTGGCTTTCCAGTAATAAAAAAACAGACTCCGCTTTCTCAGCCACAAAGATTTAGCACATCTTGTAAAATGATAATGATCCAATGCTGGAATTATGTAAGTAGGCTTTGCGCAATATCTGTACCTCTGTTTATCGATTCTTGACAGATGTTTCTTTCGCGAGGTGAGATTATCTAGCCAACTAAAACCTTACTCAATAACCCCGGAGTGGGGGGCTTTGCAATGAAAATATAATCACCACGACGCCCATGGCGATGCAGCAGAGCGGAACACGATTGACCGCATGGTGGTGCGGGGGGAGGTGTAGATAAACCGGCACGCCGAGGCTGAGCTGCAACGTACCACGGAAACGCACCCAATCGCATTCCTGACCTCTCTCTGACAGAAGGGGCGTGGTGGCCTGCTAACAACGAGCCTGCGGATGTAACCTTAACTACGCAGATAGCGTCCCCCGGGGGTGTGAAGCTCGAATAGCAGGCTGGAACCGTCGGCTGGAGTAGTTGTTAAGAATGAGGTGGCACTTTTAAGACCATGAAAGCTTAACCCCACTAGGTAAGTGCTTCTAGTAAATATGTCCACTCGGCTGTTAATATGACTAATAATAGATTAATAGGCCTGGTTGTGAGTGTAGCATGAGAGCTGCACTCGCAAGGGCGGGGGTCGTCGTGGCCTTGGTAGCCCCCCCTAAGATGCAGACATTCAAGGGAGTGTCCTGGGGTTTGGATTTTCTGGAGTTCATTGAGCAAGAGCAGGGGGTCGACCAATACAGAAAAAAACAAGCCCTTAATTCCTTAATTGTTTTTAGTCATTTTTTAAAATCTTTTTAATCACTGCTACCTTGTTCTTCGGAAGGTCCCCACTTATGTTTCACCTACAGAGCATTGTGAGGCACCATCTAGGGATCCGCGAGTCCTGAACTGAGAGAAACCACTTGACTTCATTAAAGGTTCCACAAAGTCCGACAGGCAGCCGGTTATGCATTGTAAGGTCAGAAATCATCCCACTTACTGGCTGACCTGAGGTGGCCATTTTTTTGGCAACAGTTCCTGTCAGAAAAATCTCCCGTTGTCACCCTTGTGTTAAATACTGAGCAGGGGCACCAGTCCAGACGAAGCAGCTGGCCGGGGGGGGGGGCACACGGCAAAAAGGGCAGGACCTTCGCCCAGCTGCTGCGTCTAAACACTTTAGACAATGAATAATAGGAAGGGCGAGCCCCTTGCCCCCCCCCCGCACACCCTTGGATACAGTGGAGGCATGGAAAAAGGGGGAGCAGGGGTTTAATGGGAGTGTTAGAGCACCTAATGGACAGGGGGTTAACTGGCTGCACATGCAAGGTTGCTCTTTGGAAGACGAGGCACAGGAAGAATGTGAAGATTTCACAAGGTCGGTGCTCAGGTCCGTAAGTCCAAATCACCACATGGCACCAACAGCCCTACCAGCACACTCATTCCCCCAGACAGTGTGGATGGCCAGCATCTTTGGAAACATCCGGAACTTGCACTCACCATTAATAAGTCAGTCAAGCTGCATCAAATATTTACCACCTGAAGCCAGGAAGCTGACATCCACATGCCTGATTACAAGGTTCCTCTGCCTGTCTCACCGTTCTGTCCAAATTTAATTACAGACTGCATTATTGCCATGTTTATTACAGCCACCCGCCCACACGCCCCCTCCCCCAGCCAGAAATGTGAAACTAAAGGTCCAACTCCTTCACTACCGAATGCCAGAGTTAATCTTTGTAAGGCTGAAAATTTGCCATTAATACAGTGTTCTTTTACTGTTAGATTGCTGTGGGTCTGGGAAGGTCTCTGAGCACCAGGGTAGGTGGGAGATCAGGGAGACGATGCAGTGGGGGATCGGGGAGACGATGCAGTGGGAGATCGGGGAGACGATGCAGTGGGGGATCGGGGAGACGATGCAGTGGGGGATCGGGGAGACGATGCAGTGGGGGATCAGGGAGACGATGCAGTGGGAAATCAGGGAGACGATGCAGTGGGGGATCAGGGAGACGATGCAGTGGGGGATCAGGGAGACGATGTAGTGGGAGATCAGGGAGACGATGCAGTGGGAGATCAGGGAGACGATGCAGTGAGGGATCAGGGAGACCGTGCAGTGGAAATGCAGACCACACCTCACAACTCACAGCAGATGCCCCAAATACAGAGCTGGGAAGCACAAAGTGGAAGGTCCCTTCCGGGCCAGCAAACAGGAACATCGGGCAAAGTGATTCACAGCTGAGTGCACTGGCTGATCTTACATAACATGCCGACAGTGCCCACAATGCACTGGTCAGGACGCCCACTATAGACTACATATACTTATAAACCATCATCTTTCTGGCAAGAAAGCCTTCTCCCCAGACAAAAGCATGTCCCCTGATAAGGCAATTGACCCACTTGTCCTGAAACGGTTTATCCTCACCCGACAGGCCATGAAAACCAAATTAATGTGCCTACTGGTCTGCTAGGCTTGAGTCACATCTGAATTTATTGCTCTGATTCGACATGGCTGCTTGTGGTCAGCGGATGTCTGGATGGTTTGGGACTGTGTCCCTGTAATGTTTGGTACCCTGGGTGTATATACACAGCCAATCAGAGCAAAGAGTATTAAAACAATGCCTTACAATTACCACTACAGCTGCACAATTACAAAATGAATATGAGCAGGACGGCTTTAGTAATGAGCTAACAAAGCTTGTGTCTATGGATAAGAGTTTCCATTCTGGAAAGCTTGTTTGAGCAAAAGTACACCATGGCATAAGTATAAAATATCAACACTTGGACACAGAGTGAATGCCTGGTCTCCTTCCAGAGCGCATTAAAATTTTTATGTTACCGTAGAAGTAAAACTGCCACCTCGGGGTTGCCAGAGTGTGGCTGTCGATCTCCATCCTCTCAACCGGTGCAGCAGGTCTAAAATACAGGTGACAGACCCGACCGTCTGGCACTCCTAGCACACCGTTTTAAAAATACCCAGATCCACATCATGTGATTTACCCATAATTCCACCATTCTCTCACAGCCAAATTATTGTTAAATATAAATGGGCTTTACTTACTCTGGATTACAAAAACTGCCAGTCTCTATGCACTGCAGCAATTTACTCACTCATACACTGTCTGACAGACCCCCCCACCTCCTTGCCCTGCCACCTCCTCAGATGTCCCTTCTCCCATTCATTAATCTCCTAGTGGAAACGCGAAGGCCAGACTAAAGCAGGGCTTCCTCTCCTGAGGAGCTTCCTGATCACAGTGTTCAACAAAGGCCTTTAATTTCCCGGAACACAAACACAATGACAGCCTTCACCACGGTCCAGTCGCTCTGCAGAGACACACGTTCAGCCATCTGAAAGACCTGTTTTTTTTCCCTCTCCTCCCTTGTCTGGGTGCCTCTTGTGGAAGTCCCTGCCCTGAAAGCTGACTCACGACAGGCCAGACACTTGGAAAACGTCAAAATCCTTCCTGACAGAAGAATGTATTGACTCATATTGTCCTGAATCCTCACATAACAGGAATATAATTAAAGGAAAAGACTGTGACGGAGCAGCAGTCACCAAAATGGTTAGTCCTACAACCCAGAGTTAACATAACAACCTCCACTTTGCAGACAGTCTGATAAAAAAAATTCTAATTCCTCCCATAAATGACTGAGAAAAAGACCAAAGCTTGGTGTTCCTCACTAACGCACAGACAGTGATTTCTACTCCCTCATCCTTGACTTTATCTGGGATATATGACTCAGATAAATTAGACCTTTGGTGGATCAAGACACTGGTGACATCACACTGCAGTGCAGCTAACATGCCTGTTTTATACATGCCTGTAATGTGTGTTTTCTTATTCTCTTCTTGCAATTAAATACATGCTTTGCATGGGTATTTGTACAGTAAAGATTCATGGATTTCTGACATACATTTGTGTGTGTTTTACAATACCCCCACCACCACATACACATTTCTTGTATTAATAATAAAGCAATTATGCCTTTTGGTGCCAATATTAATTTTTACTTCAGTTTTTGCGTAGTCGGCAGTGATGAAAAACGCTTACGAGCTGGGGGGGGGGGGTGCGGCTTAAATAAGTAAAATATACAAAAAACACACTATAACAGTAAATCACAGAAATAACGTAAAGAAATTCCGATGTACCCCGTCTGAGCAGTCCATTTAGCCGCCAAGATTCCCCTGCTGTCACCAGCTGCTTCTGCTTAAAAAAAGTCAATTTCTCTCACATAAACACTGACACAGCAAGACGCGGCTGAGGGGGGCAGGTTTTCCAGGTAGCCGTACTTATAAAGCGGACGCTATTGGTGTACCTCAAGCCAATTTCTCCACCAGGGCGAGACAGATGTTGCCTGCAACAGCAATTTCTCGATAATACACCCTGCTTCGTGGTGGCCCCGGCTACACGGGATGCACCCCCACCCACAGATAATTATAAACTGAATTAGATTCGAGGCCGCAAACCAGCGCGTCCGGAGGAAGGCTGGAGCACCGCAAACGCTGATACAGCCGAAGGTGGTGCACTGTAAGCACGGTACCCGAAAATTGGATTCGACCCCAGCCTGCTTAAGACCTGCAGCTACTCGCTGCGGAGAGGGGGGGTGCATTCGTATCGCTACTTACACTCTGATCCGGATGCTTTATCACTACGGCTAAACCCGCTCCAGACACCAACAAAGGAGTCACACTTCTATACATACTTATATCATTTCTTACCAAAATATGGACTTGATACACTGTAGCGTAAAGCAAGCAAACAAAATAATTAGATTTCTCCTCAAAAGCAATACCGTGACCAGAAAAAGACCACGACAAAGCAGAATCGCCGTCACTGATATTAACGTTCATATAACACAATAGCTTTTAAAGTAAAAGAAAAGCGGGGGGACTCACGGTTAAGTCTGGAGTCAGCGATATTGTTTCACACCTTTGCCATATACTGTGTTCGTGTCGCTTTTGGGTCAAGTCCCGATCCCGGCTAGAAGCTGAGACGCATTGGAAACGGTAAGCAATTAGTTGGTTGCAAAAATATTATTAGAATTTAAACACCTACTACCACAGAATAATAAAACGCGAATGGATTACATATTTCTTCTATCTGAGGAGCCCTTGTTGTATTAAATTAATAATACCATCTTGAAATGATTTCGCTTTGATAAACATTTCTGTCTTAACCATGAATCATCAGTTTGCCAATTCCGGTAATAAGTAAGGCAAACGTGCAGCTCCCAGCTCCAGTAACATAAACTAAAATAAAGCGGCACATGAGTAATGACCGGCAGAAGTCGGAAACGGATCTGTTTATTTCGGATATTTTGTACACCCAGCAGCTTTGAGATTCGACACCCTGAACTTTTACACCCCATAATTCTAACACAATCTGGAAATTCCCACGCTTGGCTTCTCATCCTTTGCCCCGAAGCTGCGTGTTTATCCTGGTCGCTGGCATTGACCGTGCTCCCCCGGCGAGACTTTTATAAGCTCCCTCCACGCCATCACCCCTTTGCTGGCTCCTCTGACAATGTGGTTCGGATGCTTTCTCACTACCGCCAAACACACTCCAGACACCGGCAAAGGACAGTCACACGTCTATATTTATGCAGTTTATTAACAAAACATAGACTTTATACACTCTAACCCAAAGCAAGCAAACACAATAAGTATAGTTCTCATTCTATGACAAAGCAGAATCGCTTCATTAAAATTAACTTTTATGCAAGGAAAAATAGTTTCTACGGTAAAAAATAAATAGAGAAGACCTTGTTAAGGCTGGGGGGACAGTAATTGTTTCCTACCGCTGCCATATAGAGAATTTATGCGTGTTCTAGTTTTCATAACACCTCCCTCGCGAGTGAAGGTGCCATTTGCCACATGCAGAGTCACTCGCACACAGTGAGATGCACCGTGCAAATAACAAAGACAAACAAAGAGCCTTACCTTATAACTAGCGCAGCAGTGCAATTACAACTTACAGGAAGCGCAAAGAAATTTGGAAATGACCGTCCGGGATATTTCGCTCATTAAGAAATTGTATTTGTATATTTCCGACACCTGCCCCCCATCTCTCGACAACTCCTATATGCAAGGAAGATTCCAGGAGTATGGGGTGAGCTTGCTTATTTTTATCTCGCACTCTCCTCTCACCCGCCCCCACCTCTGCTCTCCGTACCCACCTCTCCCAGACCGACAACGTCCGCTCCCCTTTAAGTAGTGGGACCTCCCGGATTAGTTGCCCAATCGCCACCTCCTGGGACACATCGACTTCAGACACAGATTGCACCCACAAAAGAAACACAAATGCAGTTATTTATAATACCCACATATACAGACGAAGCCGCATACAGAAACCGTCGACATCACACCGTCAAGCTCAGAAGTGCTTGGGATCCAAGCAGCGGGAACATTGTTTGCGCGCTTCGCCTTCAAAGGGACGCGGACATGGCGAGCCATTTACGAAGGCGATTCTTCGGATAATTATTTTCTGTCCACTACTTTTCTCCTCACTCTTATTTTCGAACTATTTAAGATCACCAGACGTCGTTTAATTTAATTGCCGTGCCCCTGAACCATCGATTAGGCTCCAGTGTGTCTTTCATTTATAATGAGTTTGCAAGAAGTTTTAACTTTTCCCGTCTATCTACCAACGACTTATAAGCGCCGTGTCGTGTGGTGTTTTGTTTTCTTTCTTTCTTTCTTTCTTTCTTTCTTTCTTTCTTTCATTCATTCATTCATTCATATAGCCTACTACTTTGTTAGGCGTGAGGAGTTATGATCTCAGGTGAACGACATATGCCAGTCATTTTTCAGAATTTGTACGTTTCGCCGTAGTTGAGGTTTACTCAAATTAAATCTTATATTGTATGCCAGTGTTTCCCAAACCAGTCCTCGGGCACATTGGACGGATCCACATTTTATTTTTATTCCAGTTCGCAGAACACCTGACCCAAGCAGTCAGGAGTTTTGAATATCATACAGGTGTCTTGGGAACTGGAGTTAAAACAAAAAATGTGGATCCGTCCAGTGTGCTCAGGCACTGGTTGGGAAACAGAAACTTAAAAAGAAGAATATATTGTCAGACGTTATTTTTCAGCCTTAACAGAAAACCACCGGCTGATATTTAAAAGTTATGAAAGTGGGTAAAAAGTAACAACTGGAAAAGGAAGTTGGTAGGAAAATGTTTCGGGGACTGTAGCAATACAATGAATATAGTAAAGGGAAAATAAAGAACATATAAGCCTGTTTAAAAATAAGCCAACACCATATTTACATAATTTCCCATGAAACAAATACACTTCACTAAAATGGTCAATAGTTTGATGTTCATTTAATCCGTAAAATATGTAGGCCACTCATCAAACCGCCTATCGTGATACCAAATCAAATACATAAACTGCAATATTTTTTATGTTTATTAAAAAATAGAATCGGTGCGTTCCAAAGACCCTACACAGACATAGGTCTGGAAAGTTTAACTTTTCGAAAGTGAGCTACTCATCACTTTCTGAGGACGTTGGAATATAATTGAAAATGGATTAAGGTCATTTAAAGATAAATTTTAGGCCTAATAAATCGATGAATCCGACGTCTTAATGTCAGATTTTCTTCGACCCACTGTTAAGGAATCCGGATCAATTAATTGCTACAATTATAATTTCACTTTCTTGGACATGAATTTATCCGGAATCACTTTTAACGCATGCAGACTGACTTACCTTACACGCCCTGGTGCTCTACGTGGTATAACAGCAATTCCCATCGCAGGATTTTGAACTAGCAACCACGTGTACACATGCGCATTTTCTTAACCACTCCGTTATAAGATCGCAGGCGCACTCTGAGCTTTGACTCTCCTGCGTTGCTCAGCTGCCTGTTCTTCAGTCGTACTCTTATGACGTAGTATGCTTTACTCTTTCATAGCAATAATGCTCTCAGTCGACTTCAATTGTGACGACCTCCACCCCCCAAAATTTAAATATTTGGATGAAGACAGTGTTATTGCAGTAGTTCACGTTTCAGCACGGTCTTATATAGCCGATTTTATCCTCTTTACATTCAGCTATTTCACATATTCCAGACACTCCTTTTTGCAAAATGCAGTATAACCCTTCACCAGCAGAGCTACGGGGCTTAATCGTGACTCTTCCCCAATAACCGTCAAAGACACATGCAAATTACATACCGTTATTCGGGCTATTTAAATATACATGTTATATCAACAGTGGCAACTCGCAAGAAAATTTAGTGGGGCTTAAATGTGTGCATGTGAGGACGTGTTTAAGAAGTGGTGTCTTGCCGTTATCTTGGATAAAACGATTTAACAAGATTCACATATTAATTACTCCATAGCACGCGTTATCACCCGCAGTCGGAGGCTCTGCCAGTTCCGTTAATGGTGGTGTCTCAAGATTGACTGGTAGCGATTCAGGCTGGGTGTGTATATAAATATTAATTTCTGGGGTTTACAGTCACTGAGTGGAGGACCCCTTTGAGATGGCTAAATGAATGCAGAGATTAGGCAAGAGGAGGATCAAGCCATCTTTTATTAAACAAAACATTGCTGTCTCAGCAGGGGCCCTTGGGGTGCAGGGGGCCCGTGGGGCCCCTAGCCCAAAACAATTTGCAACACTTATCAACAATGTATTT
>JABFEB020000036.1:13043045-13056769 GCA_019775895.2 Stomatorhinus ivindoensis | reverse complement strand
GGGGGGCTCGCAAACGTTTTGCACAAGGGCCACACAACCCATAATCCGTCCCTGTACAGACCTGTACTCATATGTTTGTGGGGACTGTCCATTTATTTCTATGAGCAAAACCCTAATCCCAACAATGACAACCTTAAACCCTACCCAGATATAACTTTAACTACAAGTAACCAAAGAAAAGTATTTTGGTATTTTTAGTTCTTAAATTGTCAGGCATCTTTACAAAATTGAATTTCCTCTTCTGGACACGTAAAAACATCGTATGGACATTTGATGCCTTTTCACTGATTATATTAAATAAAAATAACTTAAGATCCATAGACGATTCTCGACTCCGTGAGAGGGCATCAGCCACCCTATTTTTTGTCTTAGCCCCCCTAAAAAAAATATTACTCAAAATCCATTTAGTGATTTTGATGCGAATTTCTTGAGCCGCCTTATCTTAGAATTGCCCCCGAAAACAGTCAGGCTACCTTCTTATGCCCCTTGATGTGCATTGACTTCACAAAATTAAAATCGCCACCTGCTCTGGCCAGTCGTTGTATTCATCAACACCTGTGTGTTTATGTTTTGTGTGCAGAAATATACTCAACATAAAGCAAAACCACTCAGGGACTGACAGTAAAATAAATGCACATTGACGGCCATCAATCTATTTTTCCATGTCCCTTATCAGGATAAGACTTGGATTTTTCAGTTAAGGGAATCATCTCACCCTTAGTTCCAGATTTCCAATCCAGAGGGACCCTCTCATCCATACTGAGAGCTCCAGATCCACATTATGCCATCCCACCAAAACACTGACGAAAAAGTCATTCTCATGTGAACACAGACCAAGCTATGCACCAGCATGAACGCCCCCAGCAGTCGAGGGCACTTACCATTCATTATTCAGGCTAAAGACAAGGTATTTCAAGTCAAGTGGGGGAAAAAGCTTTCATTTTATAATAGCATGTGATACAGGGCTTAACAAAGTAATGCTTTTACCCTCTACTTCCATGGGTTCTGAATGTCCATACATAGGAAAGAAACATATATGCACTATAGCTGAATTTTCTTGAGTCATATCACCAAGAGTCTAAAAGAATACAAAAGACTACAATTGAGAAAAAGATCTTGTTAGAAGTTTCTTTACTTCTGGGTATGTCCAAAGTATACAAATCACCATCCAATACATTGTAATAAAATTTATGTACACCCATGTACACATATCTTGCATTCTCGATATCCTGTAACAAGGTTCCTCGTACAGTCATTGCCATATTATGCAAAAATGATCAAACTGGATTTATAAACGTCTACCCCCTCCCCCTCTAAAGTTCTTTAAAAGCACTGTAAACAAACACAGAAGAGATGCCAACCACAGGCAGATCTATTGTGCAGCAGGTTTAGGCAATCACTGGGCCCCATGAATACAGAATTTCCAGAATTTACATTTATGGATTTAAGTTGATCATTTAAATGATAGATGATTTTAAAAATCTCTTGCCACTCTTGTGAGCTTAGCTAATGATGGCATAGCCTGCATGAGAGTCTTTAAGGCCCAAATGTGTCATGCCCTGCTCCAGCCGATCCTCCTGTGTGCAACACCCCTCTTGCTACCTCGTGTGGAATCCCCGTATCATCAGCTGTTTCATTAGTTAGTATTTAAATCTGCATTGGAGTATGTTTCCCGAGTTTGGTCATTAACATCAGTCCTACTGTACATGATGCTCCATGTTCCTGATCGTCTTCTCCCTTAATAAATCCTGTGCTCCTTGGACTCCCGTCCCGTGCCCCCTCGTATATGACAGAATGACCGGACTCTATTTACTCTACATACTCTAACACAGACATAAATACACAGAACTAATGAAACACAACAAGAAACAGCTGAAGACATGAGGATTCCACACGAGGTAGTCAGAGGGGCATGGCACACAAGAGGATTGGTACAAGCAGGGCATGACACATATGTATGTGCCTCTTCAGGAATGGTGAATATAAAACTATATAGCTACTTAATGTCAAATTAATTAAGGGGAAATCAGATATCTGACTTTTTATTGTAAGCAACCACAATGGGAACCACTTGCCTTTTGCCTGTTGTGACAAATGCAAAGTACTATCATACTACTGGCCAAAGTCTGGCATTTCAGACCGAAAATGCCATGTGTGTTCAGTCTAGAGGGGCCGGACTAACTGCACTCACATTCACTGAAATTGCAAGCAAATCAAAAGTGACAAAACTAAAACAACACCCAAATTCGTAGGTTTGTTTGTGCAGATCTGCGACCAGTTATTGCAAACGTTGGAGGCGTTTATTGAAAAACATACAGCCTACAGTTAAATGTTGAACTTAGCCTATTTACTGAGTTTACATGTACGTCTTTAATTTATTCTTGCGGTCAATGCCTTGCTTCTACAGCTGGCACGCCGCGCTTTGATTAGCATATCCTCTCGTTTCCCTGTCGGTTCCTAAGAAATAGTTCAAATGGCTCACTTAGGAGGCCCTTTTCCCATGGCAGCCTTGGGCCCCCAGCAAAGTTACTTTGTCCCTCCTGGCAACAATGATATTTTGAATGCATAAATGGTAATAGCCTGCAATCCTAAATAAAACAGAAAATAGCATAAAATAACAGAAATTCGTCTGTCAAAGCAATTATAATGTAAATGTATGCATGATATAGATTCATCCGTTTTCTGTACGCACTTACCAGCTAAATGTATATTTTTTAAACATATATATTAGCATACACTTTTATAGCATCGAAATCAACAATGATTTAATGATTTTAAGGTTAAGCGGTGACGTTTTAATTGCAAGAGGAATTGTGCTGGTATCCTGTGAAGTCTCACAAAGGCCTTCTGTAAATACGAACATCACATGCTCATGTCGATTACATCCTCTGCACTAGGCGAGAGGCTTACAGGGGGCTGAGCGTGAATCTGAACCTGCATAAAGCTGAATTTGCACCCCTTTTCCTGCTAGAGTGTAGGGTACAGGATGCAAAAGGACGCCAGATCACTTGGGTAAACAAACTCCAATCACATCCTTGGACTGGGGAGAAAGATTTCTCAACAACATGCACTGTAACAACGAACAGTCAGATTGTTAAGCGTACATTTTGTACTGTTCCTTAAAAAATGATAAAAGGGGGTCTGTTTAGTGGAAGAGCTCTTATGGGCCTCTGATGAAAATATCACTTTCAACCAAGGACAAGACACAAGGAAACCTTTCAATAAGCCCTTTAAACGTAGCTTTAAAATCAACAAATGAACGCCACACATATGTTAATATTGACTTTATTAATAAAAACCAGAAACCTTACAGTCTCCCATATGAGGTAGGAATACCAACCACTATGTTAACGAGATGACTAGTAATAATACAAATTACTAATATCATTATTATTATTATTATTATTTTTATTGGTATACGTTACTGATCCTCGCGGGGAACCTCATCTTACTCTCCATGACACACATTGTACTGTATGTAGGTGAGAGAAAGCTTGGCACCAAAGAGCTCCCACCTGCAGCAGTGCCAATGGAGCTGGGGGTTAAGGGCCTCGCTCAAGGGTCCACAGATGTGGCTATTCTGCCAAGACCAGACTCAGGTCAGCAACCTCCTGATCACAGGCCCAGAGGTTTAGCCCACTGAGCTGCACACTGGACAAGTCCTGCCTAAGTAAACCAAATCCCACAGTCAAGAAGAATCAGTTTTAGGGATCACATCAGAAATTCAGGTTGATGGTAAATGTGCCACAGTTGTGAGAACACTGCATCCACAACAACGGCCTGACGTCACTCTCAGTCTATTTCTGTGCGCAGCCTCATACGCGCCGATGTGCTTCCTTAGTCCCTGTGCTATTCACGTTGAATAATAGCATCTTGCCCCCCTGAAAACAAATGCACAGCCACCTTAAGGAAATGAGCTGAAGAAGTGGGGTTTCTGAATGTTTAAATGTATTAATATTACATATTTGGTTAGCTGATATTTTATCAAATACAGCTTAAAAGGTTAATATATCTTGGTCTGGTGTATTATTTTGACCTTATCTTATGACTAGGTTGTTACAAATATCGGGCCTCTATCAGTGTAAAGAAAGTCTTTAAAATAGACATGTTTTACTATAGAATCTATGAAATTGAAGTTTGGAACTGAAAACCTACGTGTGTTATGGCATGGCACAGGTGGGGAAAAGAAGGTGACCATCGACTGCGGCTACAAGCGACTACAAGAGAAGAAGGTCCATGTGGGGTGAAAAGCAAATGAGCGAAACAAGAACTACAAAAATATCAAAAAGGTAACAAAGAGGGGAAAAGAGCAACACAAGGAGCAGAACATGAAAAGCCAAACAGAGCAGCAGCAACACAGTGTGATTTGAACCCACTAAAGAAATGACTACAGGCAGGAACTTAAACACACAGACTGAACCGGGAAACAAAGAAACAGGAGAGAAATATGAAACAATTAACCAATCAGAGAGGGAGCAGGACAACAAGCAATGAGGTAGAACAATCATGAAGCACAGGGAAAGAGGTGGATCTAATAAACCTAATCACGGAACTAAGAGTCTAACAGGGAAACTAGGAAACAGAATCTAACATTAGAGCCAAAGGGGCTACAAGACAGAGGAGAGAACAGGATGGCCGACGACACCTGCTGGCCAAATGGGAGCAGGACACATAGGATAGGACCAGACAGGCACCAATCCTGACAATGGCATCCAGGCACATTAACATGTAGTGAAATAATAGGTTTGAACCCTTTAAAATTTGCTCCAGAACCCTGGTTTACCAATCTACTGAGATGGCAACACGTAACATACTCTGATGTGTGATATTCCGCAGTTGGAACTGCTATGGGTGCTGGCAACAGCTGGACCTGTGGTCCACTGACAAATTGCAAATTCCCCTTTGTCCAGCCACATTAGGTCCTTTTTTCAGGGAACTCATCAGCATCATCTCCAAGCTTCTCCTCATGAAGGTCATGGTGGCGGCATGCCAAGTAGGGCAGACCAAGCCTCTGTTTCCAAGGTCACTGACTGTAGCTCATTCTGGGGTATATAATTCTTCTAGCAAGTCCCGCATCTGCCCTGGGGTCTCTGGCCTATCGGTCAAGCCCAGAATATCTTCCTTGGAAGCCGACCAGGCAGCATCCTGATAGGAGGCTCCAATCACCTCAGCCGACTCCTCTAGAGCTGAAGTAGTGGTGGCTCTAATTTAAGCTTTCTCCTAACTCAAAAAGACTGAACCCAGAAACCCTGTGGATAAACCTCATTTCGACCTCATGTGAGTTTGTTCTTTCGGTTCCCACTGGCTTAGAAACAGAAGATAAGCGTGCCAACAATCTCCACTTTTGTTTACGCGACTCCAACAGACGTTGGAGCTCCAGCGGACATTGAAACTCCAAGGTGAACTGCAGCCGGCAGCCACAATTATTTAAAGTTTTTGAAGGGTCACTGCAAAAACGAATCCGGAAGGAATACGCTAAACACATGAGCGGGGATGATACCCTAGATCTGCCATTACACTTTTATTATGTTTCCTCGCTGCAACCGTAAATAATGTCACATGGTGACACACCTTATATCAACAAAGGAACACAAAAGATTGCAATCGCCTCAATTAATCTGAAAGGAGCCCAATTTAGGAGTTATCATAAGGCAATCAAGATTTATGTCAAAAAGGTATTTTGCTGTAGGGGTTAAAACACTAAATCTATGCCCCTTTTCCAGCTGTAACGTAAACTTACAGGACCAAGTGGCGACCCACAGGTCAAGAGGATGCACATTTTGGTGGTAGAATTTAGTGACATACAGATATGAGATTTGTGACAATTATCCCATCTGATGATCCCAATACGGTTTGAATACGTGGATAGTATGTAATATAAAATGATGAATGCCTAAAACTAAACAAATGCGTAACCAATTTACTTCGTGGAAATAAACGGGATCAGAAACGCATTCGCAAATAAACCTGAAATTAAAATTTGACCTACATTATGCCATAAGCTGGTGAAAGAACGAACCACAGCAGAAGGTTATAATACGCTGGCCAGGTGCAGGTTTTTCCAAGTTATTTTAAAGATATGCCCGATGTAGCCACAAAGCAAGACGAATCCAACGCTTCAGTAAAAAACGATGACAGTTTGACACAATGACAGTTTTCTATGCAGTAAATTATGTATTTACAGTATTCTTTTGTGGTGTTTTCCAGAGGTGCGTATCCTGTAAAAATACGCAATGAAGTTATTCACAAGCGCTATTTTAGCAGCACATTTTTGTGAGGTGTTATGCAATACGCATATTATAAAAGGCTGCCCGAGGGGTAAGCGGTACTCATAACACCTTAGTGAAACCTACCTGACCAGTGTCATCTGAGGTCAGTCTCACATTTCATGTGGCTCATTGCTGAATTTGAAAGCCATGCACTGCCCAACTGTTCACGCTTTTAGCTTGGCTAAATTACATGGTTATCACATTTTCCATAAGTAATGCTATACCTGTTCTTGGTGTAAGGTGGGTGATACATATTGGTGAATTGTCAGCTTCGAAAAGAAACATATTAAATCTTAGCTAGAAGATATTAATTACCATATATTTATGAAAATTAGAAATAATCTCGCATCATCCTTTCGTAAGTTTATCTAGTTCACCTCGTTTTGTGCGCACCCCGCTGCAACTATACAGTATATTAATAACGTCATACGAAATATTACAGGGGTGCTGTTGCACCCTCTACTGGTCAGATGAAAAGTATTTACGTTCAATAAAATTGAATTATACTGTAAAAAATAATATCAATATGTCATATTAATTTATTGTTAACGTACTTACTATTTTTGATATGTAGCTCTTTGTGGCGTAGCCTGTAGTGAATAGGTTGGGTTCTCTTACCTTGCCAATCCTGGGAGAAAATTATACAATCTATGACTAGCATAATTTGTTAATAATTTACAATTAAACAAAAAGACAAAGGCAGACTTTTAACAATTCGATAAAAACGCGCTCAGTATTTGTCATATCCTTAATGACTACAACAGTTATTATTTTCTGATTAGGACTTTCTCAGGGACTCGGAAACTGCGTGTGCCACTCTCAAAGATGGCCAGCAGGTGGAGGTATGATCCAACAGAAAGTACAGTAACACAGAATATTTCATAATGACGGAACGTTGTCATTTTCATTCAAATATATTAAGAAATAGTCGTTTTAGAGAAAAAAAACACATTTCGGTTGCCTATCAATCATATATGCCTAGATATAAAAAAATCAGATACACAGAAGAAAAGTTAAGATTCTTTTCGAAAAGACGTGTTAATCTGAATAATGTGATTTTGTTAAATATGAATAAGGTAAGTAACAAAAGGATAGAAACATTACTTGTGCTTGATTCCATCATTCTTCTGCGGTTAAAAGAGGGCGGAGAGGGTGGGGGCAGAACTTTGAATGGGCGGTGAGAAGAGAATCATTTCTCGCTGCAGGTGATAGGATTAAATTACCATAAGGTTCAGCGAAATATGCAAGGCATACGGACAGAGCGTCTTCAACCGACAGTCGTTTATATCAGGTTTCTGGAAATATTATTCTACTGTTTTACGTAAATCGTTGACTGGACATTATTAAAACACTGAGTTTGAGGTTTAAAAGTTCTGCATTGCAGAAACCGCTGAAGAATAAGTACTTTGAGTTCGTAGTAAGAGTGCACTGTACAGCATTTTGCTAATAGCACTGTTCAGTCCGGGAGCTGAACCACGCAGCCTTAACTTTCTGCTGCAAGTCACAGCAGGCAGACGGGCGATGCCTGTCAGGACGGTGATGGACGGACCCCGATATTTTGGACCGAGGAGTCCCGTTTGTTTTGGCCCAGAAAACACTGTCCCGGCGAATATCAATGCAGCCCCGGATAGCCAACGCAAGATGTACCATACGAAAATGGTTGGGAATTACTTGATTGGGAGAAAACTCGGAGAAGGCTCCTTCGCCAAAGTAAGGGAGGGTCTGCACGCTATGACAGGAGAAAAGGTAAACGTGTTTTTTAAAACTGGAATAGCATAGCAGAAATAATAATCTTGCATACGGTTTCTGCACAGAGGAGTATAATCATTACACTTTCAATTTGCAAAAACACGTTGTATATATTTGGTCACTTACATTTTAAAATGTATTTTAATGTTTTTTTGTTTGTTTTGATAGTGAGTTAGGAATGGGTTTTATTTGACTGTACATCAGGGGAATTCTTCGGAAAAGAATAAACTGATGAATAAACACCTGCAAAAGTAGTGTTAGTTTACCCTATGTGCAACATCGTTACTATATAAAATGCGCATTATATCTAGAATATTTGACATTTTTGTAATATGTAAGCCTTCATTAAAGTATGTTTAGTTGTGTTTTTGAACCGAAAGGGTAAACATGAATATTAATTATACTAGCTATTTTAACATGCGCGCAAAATCTATTACGCGGACAAAGAAAGAAATGGAGAAATGAAAGAAAAAGTTTTGCGGGTCCATCGTGAAGGACTGGTAACAGTTTTGCATATCGCGGGTTGAGGACCCACAACCCCTCCTTTACACTGTTTAGCTAATAGAAGGCGAAGGCTGTAGCGTCTTGTAATCTTTAATATAATGTTTAAGACCTCAGTATTCAGGTAAGGTACTCGGCCTGATTTACTTCAGTAAGAATGCATCTTCTTGTATGGACCATATGAGAAGCAGGCATGGCAGTGTACTTGGTGGCATGTTGTCTGTTGAGTAAACAATTATAATTTAGTGTGCTTGTATGATTTTTTTTCCTATTATAATTTAAAAAGCCTGATTTCGATTAAATCTCTCTCTCTCTCTCTGTCTCCCTCAGGTGGCTATAAAGGTAATTGACAAAGCGAAGGCAAAGAAAGACTCGTACCTGTTGAAGAACTTGCACCGGGAGGGCCACATCCAGCAGATGGTCCTTCACCCCAACATCATCCAGCTGCTGGACATCCTGGAGACGGAGGCCAGCTGCTACCTGGTGATGGAGCTGTGCATGGGAGGAAACCTTCTGGAGAGACTCGTAGAGAGGGAACGCCTGGAAGAAGCAGAGGTTCAGAAGTACATTCGGCAGCTGGTCATGGCTGTGGAGCACCTGCACAGCTCAGGGGTGGTTCACAGGTAAGTGACTCACTAAGTCCCTGTACCTAACCAGTTAGTATTCTCCTCATTGGTTCCATATAACTTGTGGACTAATACCCTCATTCTGGTACCTTAACTCCTCATGCTGGTATCCTCATCATAGTCCTCTCAAATAATCATTTTGCTGATAAGCCGATATTAACACAGCTGACTGAACAGCAATAGCATCCTTTCCATTGTTTGCTTTTAATCCTCAACAAAGTCACCGATTAGTTGAAGAGGGTCTTCATCGTAGGTGGAATAACGAGTTATCTGGATTTAATTGTTGACAATTTGACACGATCCAGGTTTTCTTGTAAGATTAGTTGTCACAGCAACCAATCCGTAAGCTCAGACCTGCTCAGAGCAGGTTTATTCAATGTAAACAAGATTAGATCACAAATTTAAACAGAAGTGTTGAACCGTAGCTGTTGCATTCTTCCGAGAGCAACTGATCGCAATTGGTGTGTTCATACTGTAATAAGAAGAGAAATTTCCAACTAAAACTTCATTGCATAATATTGTGGTACAAATACAAACAATTTAATACCAGAGGCAAGTAAACAAGAAAAATGATGAAATAATACCGTATAAGACGCACTAAAGTTAATCAACAAAACGTTCTTTGGATGAAATAGAAGTTGCACAAATGTCGGATTTTAACAGACTTAGCAATATTAGGATGTGAGATGTAGCCCATGTAGTTAAGTCAGATGAAAGTGCAGAAAGAAACACAACATTGACTTAACATTTATACATTTAGCTTTTGGCAAAGAAGAAGAGCATATATTGTGCAATTGTCAAGATCATTTAACATATTCAGGCAAATTACTTTTTCAGAGTTACCACTTCATTTGAGATGGAAAAATATACATGGGCAGTGTGTCTCTGTACATTATGTGCCAAACCACTGTGGCACGCTGCCAGTGGCTCTGAGGAAACACTACGTCCTTTTATGCCCCTTAAAATGGGCCAATGGGCATTTTGCTGGGCAGCCAGCTCCTCAGCTGGGCTGAAGTCTGGAACTCCCCAATTTGTTCACCTTTCTTCCTATTTGCTTTAAAATAGAAAAAAAAAATTGACCTGTAGTGAATACTATTCATATTCAGGTTACAGGTGAGAATAGTTTTATATTTCACTTTAATCCGTTCACAGGTCCTTGTTGTGCTGGTCTTTGCTATGAATATGAAGGCCAGACTAATTCATATATGCAGTGAATATGCAAAGGTTGCAACAGTGAACTATAAAAAAGGACACTTACGCGTTTAAAGTGTCAGCCATTTGTTGTCATACCCCTCTTTTGTTTTGCCGCTTTTGTTGTGTGGCCTAAGTGTGTTTTAAACTCCTCCTCATCTCCATCCAGCATCATAGCCCAGTCAGTGTCCATGGGAGCACGCAATTATATCTGAGGATTTAATCCAGCTTTTCTAATCCAACTCTCTCATGACTTCCAAGGACCGAAACAGCTGGATAACCACATCCATGATCTGGGTTGAGTCCTGATCTTGGGTAACACTTCACTTTAAAGGGACACAAATACTAAGTAGTGACTCAGTGCTGAAGTACAAATCATAAAGAAATATAATAGCTACTACTTGAGATAAAAGATGTGTAATGATTCGTTAATGATGAACAAACATGAGGTTGGTATTTCACTTTAGTAGTTCACAAAGGTTTACAGAATTAAGATATAGTAACTGCTTGGGATGAAAGGTGCGTCGTGATTCATTAACAATGAACAAATTTGAACTATTCAGTCTCCAGAAAGATAGATATAGTAACAAACATAGCAACTGCAAGAAATAACACATGAACGAATCATTAATTATGAATTAACGTGATCAGTATGTAACTAAGACAAATACATGCCTTATTTATCTTGCATCTCAAAGTCTGTATCAGAATGATCAACACAATTCAACATGATCTCACTGTGTGCACCTGAACACAACCCAAAACGTAAAAATTATTTCAGACCATTGTCTTAATGTGGAAATGCTTTACTAACTATGAAAAATGTATTAAACCCACAGAACAAAATGTACATGAAATCTCCACTTCAACCGCAGCAGGCTCATAACGATTAATGTTTCATTAATTCAGAAATAAGACACCTATCTCTTGAAACTGTTTGAATTGTATCGCATGACAGTCCTTTCAATGTTCAGTTAAATTTGTGGTGTTTGTCGGTATTGTACGGTGGCATAGCTCTCATACAGGCCTGCATATGTCCTGTGGTTTACCTTCTTTTGGCACGAAGCCGCAGTATTCCCAGACGTCACTCTGGCTGCACTTTTTAATGATTTAAACAGTGTGGGTAGCTCTGACGCTCCAGAACTAGTTATCTTAGCAGCATACCATGTGTGAGACTGCACTCAGACCTAGGCATGCACACTGGTAGTTTATGGCAGCGAGTGCTGGCTATAGAATCGATACCATGAAAAATGAGTATTGAAATGAGTATTGAAACTGTTTTATGCACAATAGAACTCATACTTTCGATACTATTGACAACACTATCTGCATCCGGTATGTTAAATTAGGGCTGCACCTAAACTCTGCAGGATTGTAGACCGATACATTGAGGCACAATTTAAAGAGAGCAGGATGAATTAGAAGCTATTTAACAGTTTGTACTAAATAGTTTGTACTAAAGCATACAGAGATGTTTCATATTTTCAGCCCAGCCTTTTTATTGAAGACATTTTCTTGGCCAATTCACAAATATTTTTGGATGTAACAAATTAAATGCTTTTTCACTGACAATCTATGGGACTAGAGAAAATGTTTGTTAAATGACATTTTCACTGAGCCAGATGAAGTATAAACATATTAAAGAGAATGGGGTACACTATACACTAATAAACCAGGAAACATAACTTGGTTACTGAATGCCTTTGTCAAGCAAGAAGCAGAGCCTTCCTGTGAGTTTGAATTCAATGGTCTCTGCTGATGTTGGCTGTATAAGAGACGCAACACACTCTGCCTTTACTTTGACATACTGACGTTGGCTGTATAAGAGACGCAACACACTCTGCCTTTACTTTGACATACTGACGTTGGCTGTATAAGAGACGCAACACACTCTGCCTTTACTTTGACATACTGACGTTGGCTGTATAACAGACGCAACACACTGTCATTACTTTGACATACTGACGTTGGCTGTATAACAGACACAACACACTCTGCCATTACTTTGACATACTGATGTTGTCTTACAGGGACCTCAAGGTGGAGAATCTCCTTTTGGATGAAAACAACAACATTAAAGTCATAGGTAACTTTGAGATGAAATAATTTCAGTAAATTACTGTAAATAGCATATTTCTAGCACTGTTCATTCCCGCTCAGATTAGCTCTTGGATCTGGTCTCGTTCAGATTTCGGTTTGAGCTCCTGCGCCCGGAGGCAGGGCACCGGTGACCTGCTGAACACGCAGTGCGGTAGCCCCGCCTACTGCGCCCCTGAGCTCATCTCGCAGATGAAGTATGGGCCCAAAGTGGACGTCTGGTCCATGTGAGTTCAGCGCCTCCTTTCAGATTAATGCACCCCCACATTATATGTGTATTTATTACGGGAACGAAGAACAAACCCGGAAAATCATGATAAAAGGTATGATGAATTTCCTCTGAAGCTGTCTTGCTTAAGTGTTGCCTTGAGTTAAATGGAGAGGAATGTGCCTTTGCCTGCCTGTAAGCCGGCCTGCTTTCTGTGTCCAGAGGGGTTATCATGTACACTCTGCTCTCCGGGTTCCTGCCTTTCACCATGGAGCCGTTTAACCTCCGTCAGCTCTGGCAGAAGATGGTGCAGAGACAAATGAACCCGCTGCCACAGAAGCTGTCGCCAGGTAGGCACCAGGCAGAGGGTCACCCTTTAAGATCTCTATTCCCCTTTGTTACAGTAATTCACAACCCATGGCATTTGGGTCGTGGCAAGTTCTGAAAGGATTGCAAGGCAGAGTTGTAAAATGTAAGCATTTTTAAACCAGCAAGCTCCTATGCTGATCCACGATCAGATTTCCCAGCCACAATGCTAGAGTTAACTAGTATAAATGGGTCTTGGGTCTACAAATGTTTAGCACAAAAATAGTAAACATTCAGCCAGTCCAAAAAGCCAAACCACAGATGCTTAATTTAAAATTCACTGGCACATCCAAACAAATCTGGGAGACAGGCATTGATTGATGTAAACTGTATAGTGCACTCTGAGCTTGATCATGGAGTTCATCTGTGCTTGGTACCTGTGCTTGGTACAGGGTCGCGACTGAGCTGGCGACTGAGTGTTGTGGTGAAAAAAAGGTTGAGAACCACTGTCATAAGCAATGGATTCCCATCAGATTCCCATTAGAGGTCACACTGGACTGACTAGGAAAACTTTTTGTGACACCAGTTGACTTTTGTTTAATTCCTTCCAGTTTCCCACAGAATATTGAGTTCATCTATGTACTTTGGAAATTTGTGTTCCAATGTTTTTTTTTTTACATTAGAGTGAATGCCAGCAAATCTTACTTACCCAGAGACTTACCCAGGGGGGGGGGGGGGAACCCCATGGGCGTTTTCCCGGCCGGTGAAGGGGAAAAT
>JABFEB020000036.1:13029095-13042906 GCA_019775895.2 Stomatorhinus ivindoensis | reverse complement strand
CAGGGAGACCAAGCAAATTCTAGATACAAAGCTGAGGCAGGTTTTGCCCCCCCCCCCCCATCCCCAGAGTTGCAATACTGAAACTGTCACGCCCTGAAATGAGTAACATTTACAGAAATGGTGTTTTTATGATATCACACAACAAGCCATGACACTGTATCTGCATGTCATGTGATACCCCGGGGGTGACATCTGGTCAGCATGTGGGGGTGCCCTGCCCTTCTGCCCCGTATGGTCTCAGGAGTCTTTGTGGCCCCAATGGATGTCGCGTCCCCAGGGGGCAGGGGTCATCCTTGGGACTTTCCCAGCCTTTTTGTCTCCATAGCTAACAAGATGTGGCTTCCTGGGTGAGAGTTCTGAAGTAGATCCTAACACAGATGCTGTACAGCTACCTAAAGCTGAGAGCACGGCAAGGTGACGGCAAAAGACCGGCATCGTCCTCGACCAATGAACAGTCGGTTTCAGGCGGCTGCCATTCGCTCCTGTGGCTCTCTTGAATTGCAAAATGCCAACCATCACCTCTGTTTGTGCTGGAACAATTGGCCAATCCGAGAGCTGTTTTGCAAACTAGCTCCAATGGCAATTCAGCATGCTCAATCGGCCAATGTGGCGCCTGTGGTGACCATGCCCAGCCATGCCACACACCCACCCAACAGGCAATCAGTCTCACTCATTGACTCTCATTGATCTTCGGCTTGCCAGTGCCAAAAATTGGCTCGGTATGTTCTGTATGCATGTGAAGTATTTTCTGTGTCACTTTGGAATACCGCAACCGCCAAGAATATAAATGCAAAGGCCGCACATAGGTTAGGTATTTGCCCTTTGAAAGTTACGAGCCTGCGTGTCTGTGTCTGAATTGTCCTGTGACCACGGAAAAAAGAAAATATGTGGTTCCAATAAAAGTAATTTCATACTGCGTTCTGCTTGTGGCAGAAGGTTTTAAAATTGAATTTCATAATTATTGTTCGTTTAAATCTTAACTTGTGGCTTCATTCAAAGCAGGATTCCTAAGTATTAATGTTTGTGANNNATTTATATGAAGAATTTTCAGGATACACTGCACAAAAGGATTTATCAGTTGCCAAAATAACCTCACAAGGACCCCCAATCCAGTTGGGTTATTTAAATGCTGAGCTGTTTTTTTTCCTTCTAAAAACAGTGTATCGTAATTTATAGCACGCCACAGGCAATATAGAAATCACTTAACTCTTAAACTGACTTTTGTCAGGCGGAAAAAGGCATAGTCACGTTATGAAAACAATGAACTGCACCCACCCAGAAGGTACATTCATTCTGTTTGACAGAAGTTACGACATACTGCCTTATTACGCTTCATCTTCTCGTTAGGTCAAAAATGTTCTTGTGAGCTTAAACAGGTCTTACAAGCTGCATTGCTGATTTCTGACACTGTTCTGGTTGTGTGATAAAACTATGCCAGCTTATTTATTTCCTACAACATAACAGATACCAGCATGCGAGTTATGGCAACGTGGATGTGTTGCAATAGTAATGTGGTTCTCCTCTCTAGATGCATAACGAAAGTGCTCCCATGTCTTTCTCCCCTAAGGTGCCGCTGGCTTGCTTTGGAACCTTCTGGAACCTGATCCAGCCAGAAGGCCTAGCATTCGTCAAGTAATGGCTGATCCGTGGCTTTTGCCGGCCAACCCAAGAGCCAGATCCCTCTACCTGAACAGGTACTGCAGTTGCTGCTATGCTCTGCATGAACACACAGAACATTACTAACAGCCTTTCAGTGAGGTTGTATCAGTAAGGTTGTAAAGTATCAGTGCTTGAAAATGTAAATCAGTAAATCAGTGAGTGATTGGCTGAATCATTTGGAGGCTAGACTTCATCATAAGCAGAAGCTTGAGTACCACTGAAGAATTAAAGTAAACTTGCATCTCTACAAACAGGTAAATTGTAACATAAGTGTAACACATATAAGTAATTTACTAAAAGTTGTTCAGCTTATGAGTAATTCTGACAGCTGAGTAGTGAGGGTAACATCTACACTTCAATGCACAGTAAATGCTTTTCTGTCAGACCGCCTATGGAGGTCGACCAGCATGTGCTTGAGCACATGACTGTGAAGATGGGCTTCCAGCATGAGGAGGTCCTGAGCGCCGTGCTCAAAAACAGGCCCTGCCACACGCTGGCCATCTACTACCTGCTGGAACGGAAACGCAGGAGGGTACAGCGACCACGCGAGGTGAGCAAGGGGTATGCGGGGTGAGCCGGGGGTATGCGGGGTGTGCCGGGGGTATGCGGGGTGAGCAGGGGGTCTGAGGGGTGAGCAGGGTTTATGCGGGGTGAGCAGGGTTTATGCGGGGTGCTGCGTCCGTCCCCATGGCGACAAGGCCTGACGGAACTGCCTTTGGATTTCCAGGAGAAGCAGCTCACTGGAAAGGAGACGAAAAGGCCAAGTGGGGAAGAAAACTGCAGAAATAGACAGATGCCTTTGAGAAGGTGCTCAGCCAATTGCGGGAACCAGAGAGCAGGTGAGGAAGAATGGGCGGCCATTTTGGATGGAAAAAGATGGGGTTCTCAGGGGAGCATGAAGTGTAAAAGCGACGCGTCCATCTACATAACCACGTAAACTGGTGTAGATCTAGATATAGTTATAGAGTACCTGTATCTAGATCTCCAAGTCTGGGAAAAAGGGTGCATGGCCACCCAAGCGGAACAACTATATTCATGCCTATATTCATTATAGACTGCAAAGTTGGGCCCTTTGTAATGTCTAAGAAAAATCATTATCATGAATGACAGAAGTGGAGAGTTAGTTTAAAACTGAGAAACGGAACATGACATACATTATCAGATCATTTAATGTTCAGTATTACAGCTGTAAGACATCTTGCCTTTGTGTCATCACACTCCACCGAACAGTTTTGTCGACTGCGCTGGAACACCTGAACAGCTATCCTGTGCAGCTCGACCCACCTCGGCCAATCAGGCGGCAGGAAACGTATCCCCCGACCAATGGGATCTCACTTCAGGGCCGACCCCAACAGCAGCCCATCCCTGCCAACGCCAAGACTCACTTCAGGACCCTGGGCATCAAAGCCGCATGGTGCAGGTTCATCCACAGCAGTCCACCACCTTCCCTGGTGCCCCCGGTCTTCCAAACCTGCAGCCCTGGCTTGAAGACTGTGCCAGATTTCAATCCATCTAGCTGCCCCGTGGCTCAAAAACCACCAGAGAACTTGCCCCCGGCTAAGGAGAGCAGGTCAGAGCCAGAGGGCCCCAGTTGGCGGACCCGGCTGCCGTCAATCAGCCTGGGGCAGGCGCTGCGGCGGAGCATGTCGTTCCGACACACCGCCCCTGCCGCGGAGGCCTCGTTCTGCCGGAGGCGCATGACGCTGAGCCCTTCGCACACGCTGCGCTGAGGCATCCTGGGAAATGTGTCGTGGAAGCGGCCAGCCAAAGATCCGGGGGCTGTTTACCGACCGAAGCGCCGTTGAGGGCAGCTCTCCTCCACCTCTGCCTCAGAAGCCCCGCCTATAATTCTGTGCCAGGGAACACTGCAGCATCCACAGCTCGCCTCAAACCTGACGGCGGCGGGCGCTGTAGCAGGTAGGATGGCTTCCTGCTGAGCGTCTGACTGCTAATGGCAGTCCGAATGCAGAAAGGCTCTTAAGACCGTCCATCGTTATCAACTACAGTGACAAAACAAAAATGTGAACTTCTGAAAACCCGAAAAAAAAAGGTCTGCACAGACTGAAATTGTAATATTTCTCTGTGAAATGAGATAAACGGTGAACAGGCTGCAGTATTTATGTACTGTATGGATTTTAGTACAGTTATAATGTGAAAAAAATCTTAAATTGGTGCCATTAGTGAAAACCTTGCAACTGTGCTCCAAGAATGCAATGTAACAGCAAATACCCAGACTTTCCACAGGACAACACTGTACATAGAACAGTCTGCATAAACCATCCTCTACTGCCATTTACTATTAGACGAGTCTTACTCCAGCTCCTGAAAGATGGAAAGACCAGTCCAACTGCACCATTATCAGTTTGAGTCTCACTGTCATACAAAAATGCTAATTGCTGTTTATAGGCAGGATTCATGTTCAATAAAAACGTGTTTTATTGCGAAAAGTATTTACTCAAAACACCCTATGCTTTAGATAAAGGGGACTGTATAATAAGGACCAAGTAAAAAATGAGTCATTTCAGAAGGTGCCAGAAAATGTATTCCAGACAAATCCCAGAGTATTACCTTCAATGTGTATATTCATTCAGAATATATAAAAAGAGCATATTTTACACAATTTACAAATACACTTTAAATAACTCAAAAATATGCAAAAAAAAAAAAACATGACAAAGAAAAACATGAAAAATTAAAAAAAAAAAAACTGCTATGAGCATTTTTTAAAAGTCCCATTCTCTGGTATAAACCTGGTCTGAGGCCCCGTCACGGCCCAGTAGCCGCCGCTGTGGAGATGTGCTGACACAGCGCTGTGACGGGCGCCTGAGTCACGCTGCGTCCCCTCAGCCCCTGCTGCGGCAGCCCCGCCACCAGCCGCACGTGACACAGGAAGAGGCCCGGCGGGTCGGCGCCGGCCCACAGCTCCCGCACGTACAGCGAGAGCAGCAGGAGCCCAGCCTCTGTGGGGGGGAGAACTCGATAAGCTAAGATGAAAAAGAAAATATCTGTGCTGATGTTTGCGAGCCATAAACCAGTGTTTGTCAGCCCAGTCCTTGGGGGACAGTCCACACCTAAACCAAACAAGGACAACAAGCAGGCTAAAGCACTAAATGGCGACAGCAGTACGGGTGTATTGGGAGCTGGGAGGGAGCAAACATGTGGACTGTCTGGGGTCCCTGAGGACTGTGTTGAGAAACACAAGCAATGTGACATTCTAAGAAAGGCTTCTCACCACTTTTGGAAGCGTCGTCTTCGGCTGTGGACAGACAAGCAGAGAGCGCGGCGCGATGCAGGTCTCCTTGGGGAACACCCTGGACCTCAAGCAGGCGTAGCATGACGACGGTGAACAGCCTGAGGGTCTCCAGGCGGGCGGGGTCCTGGCGAGTGGGCGGGGGCTCGCAGGCCCGGTGGTACAGCCTCAGGACGTCCCGCCTCACCGCTTCTTCTGCGAGCGCCGTCGCTACCGACGATTCGCGCGGGAGCACGGATGCCCGCACCCAGCACAGGAAGCCCGAAACGGCCTCAGGGTCAGCTGACCCGGCCACCAGCGACCTCAGCATCCACCGGAGGAGCAGCCGTGCCGTGTCAGCGGCGAGAACGGCGGTATCGGGGTCACCGTCCTCAGGGCTGCACACAGACGTGTGGATAAAGACGTCCCTGAGCAGGGGGTCGCAGTCCGAAAGGGAGGCTCTCTCGGGCTGGACCCCAGCCTCGCCTCCCTCCTCTTCCTCCGCAGCTTTCTCCACGCGGGGGCGACCCCGCTGCAGGCGACCTTTACTCCTCTCCCTTTCCTTCGCCATTCCTGCAGCACAGAGCACATTCCCGGGTATTTTTGTTGGTAAGGTTTAAATTACTAAAATTCACAACACAGTATAGGATGGGAGTGCAGAGCTAGCAAAAAGAAACCAGTGATTATTAAAGGTAATAAGTTAGCATGACCAACCCTCCACAAACTAGTTTCATTTAGATGAGTGTTTCTCAACCCAGTCCGCGAAGACCCCAAAAACAGTCCACATTTTTGATCCCCCCAGCTCCCAACACAACTGAACAAACAAGAACACCAAATACCTGGTACAGGTGTATTAGGAGGGAACAAAAATGTGGACCATCTGGGGGTCATCAATGATTTATTCCTCATTAATTACTTATGTGCAAATAGATTGAATAGACAAAACAAATAAACACACAAAGAGATCAGAGGAACACGCCACGACCCGGAAGCTTACCCAGCAGCTCCTTCGCCTTGCAGCGCTCCAGCACCCCCTGCAGGTCGGAACGGAGCGGCACATCGTGGGACAGCAAGGCCCAGCAGTGCAGCAGCGCCAGGGCGGCGGAGCACGGTAGCGGCTGCTTGCACGCGGCGGCCCAGCCGGCGGCACGGCACACGCCGAGGGCCCTCTTGCGGTGCCGGAGGATGGAAGCCAGTGCCTGGAGGAAGCGGAACAGCTGAGGGGTCTTCACAGTGCCGCTGGGGGGGGGGGGGGGGGGCACAGAAAGGCATGAATTAGTGGCAACGTGCCGGAACAACACAGGAATGCTTGGGGAGCATGAGCTGTAAGAATGTGAGAGCAGCTGGAGGGTGGGAGTGCTGGGGTCATGTGATCACCGCCGGGCATCTGACGAAGCCAACTTGCTTACACCACTTTGAGGAACAGATGTGTGTGTGGGGTCCATTTACGGAATAGTTTGGATGCAGGACTATAAATCAACTGAAGAAATAATATAAAAATATTAATCGAAACATTCTTTACTATTCCATACCACTGTATTTTAGTTTTTGTATTTTGTGGTGATATTGGTGTTTGTACAGACATACATACTCAAGGTGTACCTGAATATATGGTTTGGTAATATTTAAATGTTTGTGATGGATAGGAGTTACATTTAACGTTACCACACTTTTACTAGTTGGAGTTTAGTATGTGTGTTCAGTTTGGAACAGTCTGAAATAATCGAAACCAGTGTTTTCCAGCCTGGTCCGGAACCACAGATGGTCCCTCCCAGTTCAGGAAGAAAAACTTGGGACTGTCTTAATTCAGCTAAACTGAGCTAATTCTGAGCGCTGCACTGCAGTCCTTGATGCACTAAATGGACAAAGGTATTGGGGTCACACCTCTTAATCACTAATTCAGGTGTTTCATTCAGACCCATTGGTGTATAAAATCAAGCACCTAGCCATGCAGTCATGTTTACATTTGAAAGAATGGGTCATTCTGAAGAGCTCAGTAAAATCAAGCGTGGTGCTGTCATAAGAAGTCAGTTTGTGAAATTTCTTCCCTGCTAGATGATCCACAGTCAATTGTATATGGTATTATTGGTATTAAATGTAAGCGTTTCGGAACATCAGAAAATCAGCCACAAAATAACAGACCATGTAAAGTAACAGATTGGGGTCACCAAGTGCTGAGGCACATGAAGTCACCAATGCTCTATTAACTCAATAACTGCAAAGATCCAACCTTCTGCCATTAACTCCAGCATAAAAACTGCACCAGGAGCTTCATGGAATGGGCTTCCATGGCTGAGCAGCTGCATGCAAGCCTCACATCACCAAGCACAGTGTCAAACGTTGGATGCAGTGGTGTGAAGCAGGCAGCCACTGGACTCTGGAGCAGTGGAAACATGTTCTGTTGTGAGATGAATCACGCTTCTCTGTCTGGAAGCTTGATGGACAAGTCAGGGTTAGGCAGATGCTAGGAGAACGTTACCTGCCTAACTGCATTGTGTCAACTGTACAGTTTGGTGGAGGCTGTTTTTCAGGGGTTGGGTTTGGTCCCTTAGTTCCAGTGAAGGGAACTCTTAATTCTTCAGCACTCCAAGACATTTTGGACAGTTCTATGCTTCCATCTTTGTGGGAACAGTTTGGGGAACAGCCCTTTCTGTTCCAGCACGACTGTGCCCCAATGCACAAAGCAAGGTACATAAAGACATGGTTGGGAGAATTTGGTGTGGAAGAACTTGACTGGCCCACACAGAGCTCTTACCTCAAACTGACTGAACACCTTTGTGATGAACTAAAATGGAGATTGTGAGCCAGGTCTTCATGTCTAACATTAGTGTCCGACCTCACAGATGCTCGACTTGACTGAATGTTCCACAGACACACTCCTAAATCTTAGCAGGAGCAGCTGTTATAGCTGCAAGGGGGGGGGGACCGGCTCCATACTGATGCCTATGGATTTATAATAATTGATACTTTATTGATCCCTGTGGGGAAATTGTCTGTACGCCTCCTTCAACTTGCTCTTTGTAGAGTAAGTTGTCCGCAAAGGGCAGCCACCTGCAGTGGTGCCCAGGGGGCTGGGGGTTATGGGCCTTGCTCAAGGACCCACACATGTGCTGAGGCTGGGTTTGAACCAGCGACCTTCTGATTACAGGCACACAGGCTTAGCCCACAGAGCCACACGTTGTATGTATGCAGTGTTTATGTATAGAATGAGATGTCATAGGTTCCTGTAGCGTAATGGCCAGCTGTCCCAATACTTTTGTCCATATAATGTGTGTGTGAACTGGTGTGGGCATGTTCCACCAACCCCCCCACACACACCAGTCTGCCACAAAACAGGCCTGTTCCAGAATGTTAAAGCCTTACTCTTATTACTTACCACCTCCCTGCCAGGGTGCAGGTCTGGACCGCACTGAAACTGGAATTTTTTTCGCAGAACAAAGAACCTCCCTTTAC
The DNA here is from genome assembly GCA_019775895.2 of Stomatorhinus ivindoensis. Taxonomy (NCBI): domain Eukaryota; kingdom Metazoa; phylum Chordata; class Actinopteri; order Osteoglossiformes; family Mormyridae; genus Stomatorhinus; species Stomatorhinus ivindoensis. Next base: position 13,034,565 of record JABFEB020000036.1, on the reverse strand, counting down.
CCACACCCTGATCTGATGACCAATATTCAATTCTGTAAGCAGTCTACACCATACACTGGCATATACCAGGGTAAGTGTGCATATTGTTAAGAGCTGTGTGAGAGCCAGAGGTCTTACCATAGGTGTCTGACCAGGGCCAGCATCACACAAAGGAACTCTCCGATGAGCGGGAGGGGCAGACACTTGGCCGGCTGACTCCCCCCAGGCACCTGGTCCTCCTTCTTCCCCAGGTTGGTGAACCAGAGCCTGTGGACCAGGTCAATTGCTATACACATCAGCTGGCCATCCAGGCACCTGGAGTTGGTGAACAATGACCGAAAATTTGTCAGATCAACTCAAAGGTCACCACCTTTCATGTATTACAATAAAATGACATCCGGGCATATAAAACAACAACAGGTTTACTGTTCGGGTAAAAATACAAAGTCATCATCTTCCTGGGAATAACACAGTAATTGTTTTGCATATAGCCCTACCCACCTGGTCTCAATTAGCTGCAGAATCCACGTCAGAAGGCCGTGAATGTTGATGAGCTCATATGCGGCTTTGGTTACATGGGCAGCTTGCTGGAACACGTCCAGGATCAGAACCTGTGAGGGATCACGTCTGTATCAGTGTGCTCAGCTTTCACGCGTGACATCACCTTCATGTCCACACTCCTTTGGTCTGTTTTAGCTGTCATTGTCACGGAGTCACTTCGGGAAATTTGGAAGTCTGCTTCCAGCAGTAGTGAAAGGTTTTTAAAGGGGTTAATTAAAGAGAACACCCACTTCCACACTGCAGGAACTCAGCCCAACTGCATTTACGGAACTTTATTTTTTAGTCCCCACTTGGTACTTTTTGTTTGACCACAAACTAAGTGGGGCGGGGCTTATAGCGATAAACTTGCTGATTGGTTGGCCACAAGCACCGCCACTAATTTGGAAGTGGGGGGAAAAGAGATAGAAGCAGCAAAAATGAAGCAGATGGAATTATCGTTGTTACTTAATTACATTTAACGCATCAAAGAATACCTTTTTACTTTCATCTACATATTTCTGCATCAGAAATTTTTACGGATAGCCAATGTATTTTTGTCTAACATCGCCAGTGTTGGCAGTGAAACGTGGCAGCAGTCTTCAGCAGAATAATGTCGCAACACTTTTTATTCTTCGGAAAATGAAAGGCTGATCTGCTGGTTGACCTGATTGAATGATGAATTATAAACACGTCGTGAGTCATATAAATAAAATAAAAATAAAAGTCCCGTACTGATAGAGATCAATACTCCCAATAACTAACAAATAACTAACAAAACACAATTAATAAAAATTAGTAGTTGACATATAACTAACAAAACATCCTCTATAGATTTGGGCTGGAGGTGTAGTGTCATATGAAATACGAGTGAGGTTTAACTATGATATTTTTATGTCTCTCACGCTTATTTAGCATAAAGGACACAGTTGCTGTGGGGGACAGAGTGACACTGGGGTCAGACGGGTTCACACCTGGGTGGCGCCGTCGCACAGCGGACTGGCACAGAAGCCCAGCAACACCTGGAAGATGCCCTGCTGCTCGCAGACCTCGTAGCAGTAGCGGTCCTTCATGCCCTCGCGCAGCATGCCGATCAGCCACTCGCGCTCAGCCTTGTGCTGAAACACAGACGCCGTAGAGCGGCCGCTCAGTGTCGCCCCCCCCCAAGCCGCAGCCAGAGTTTGCAGCTTTACAGTTGGAGCCTGCATTCAAAAGGGCTGCTTATCTGTCTACGAGATTACATGAGCTAGCAAGCAACGTCACTTAAATTGTTTCAAAAACACAATAATAAACCTACTGTATGGTAAGGCATAGTATTTCCCAAGCTTTCTAAAGACATCATTTTAAGTTCAAAATAATTAGCTACAAAGGTCTGTTTTTGGCCACCTGAATGTACACGCAGGGTTGCATCTTACATTTTTACTACTAATCAACTGGGCTAAAAAAATGTAGTCTGACAAGCGATTTTTTGTACTCATCCTCCGTCTAAATTACTTGCCTCTGGTGAGTGAGCGAGATTAATTGCCAGCCCTGTGTACGTGACCAATCAGTTAAGGAGTTATGGAGATACACAATACATAAAGATTGTAATGGTGACAATTTGAGAAGTTAGGCGTCATCCTGGAGTAAAACCTGTGGCTGGGTTTCAACGAGGCCTCACAGTTACATGTTGGCGTGCCTGGTTCCACCCATCTTCCATGTGCATGCATGTCCTCTCTGTTCTTACACGGTCTACCTCTGGATACTCTGCTGTCCTCCAAATCATAAAATCAGAGCTGGCGTCTATAAGCTTTGCTGTCGTTTGTCGTTCCGCCTGGGCGCGACTGGTACCATGCCAGGAACTTCCAAAGAAAAGCTACTGAACCAACAAAGAATATGTTCTGGGAGAAGGCAGGTATCACGTCACGCTACCTCTAAGTCGAAGCTGTAGAAAAACCTGAAGAACGCCGGAACCTTCTTCAAGTCCAGATCTTGGTGGGCAAGCAGGAACTTGTTGATCACCAGGTACATGTGCTCCTCTGGAGAGAGCGGCAACGAACGGTCACACTCAACATCGAACCGTCACACTCAACATCGAACCGTCACACTCAACATCGAACCGTCACACTCAACATCGAAGTGCCCGCTGTCCCCTGAGGTGCCACGCCGAGGTCGCCTCCCCACCCACCAGGTTTCAGCATCTGCTGCGCCACCTTGCCCACGTAGGTGGTGAGCAGGAAGGGCACGCGGAGGTTCTCCTGCCGGATGCCATTCCTCACGGTGTCCATCAGGTAAAGCAGCTGGGACGTCAACGGCCAGCGGGGCGATTAACGCACATATGAATATCGGAAAAAGCAAAATAACACACAGCGTTTCATTAGCGAATATCTGTAGGAACTCCAGACAGTTATCATAAGCATTTTATAACCCGTCATGACCAACGCCTCGCAAAAATATACTTATAAAACTATGAATTTACAACACTATTCTGATAATAAATTCCCTCTCAGAGGGTTAATAAAATTAAATTCAAATGTTGCCTCTGGATAGTCTTCCTGTCTATAAATTTACCCATAATGCCCCACACTGCTACCACGGCAGCTAGGCACAGCCCTGTCCCATGATGCTGCAGTGTCTGGCTTCTCCAGCACCAGGATCTCCCATCTTTACCTGCCTCTTCCCTGCGAAGCGCCCAGCCTGCAGGTGGTGGCAGAAGGAGCCCAGGACTTGGTAGGCGGCAGCCCTGAGCTTGGCGTCGTAGCTGCTGAGCGCTGCCACCGTCACACCCAGGGCGTGGCTGGACACAAACTTGTGGCAGTTGACCACAGACTCTGGAAAAGGAGGGAGGGAGGGAGGAGACGGAAAGATTTTTTTCCAATGGGAAGAAAGCCAGACCAGTCAAGGTGCATGGGCCCAAACGCTGGGTAATTCAGAGACTGCGATACACTTCAAAAAATGCAGAACACACACGGAGCCTCAGCTACCAATCGAACAAACAGCCCTGTGCGAATCTCCAGGAGTAACGAGCCACTGTGCTGCCCTCAAATACACACTTTAAGGATTAATTTTTATCAGGACATCAGAATCATTCATCAATCTTGATCCAGGACAATTAGAATTATACAACAGATACACAACACATAACGTGACTTGAAACACAATTAAAAACAGGAGCAGCTTTTGAGGATGGGGTAAGGAGGTAGATCAAATTTAAACAGCGACTAATGTAGTGTGAGGATTTCGGGGGGGGGTTGGGCTGTCAGGGGAGGGGTTACCAGGCTTGAGCAGCATGCTGAAGAGGGGCAGCAGGAAACAGGGATCATACAGCCTCCCCAGGTCGCTGGCACCCTCCTCCCGGTAAATCAGCTCCTTGGCCTCCTGCAGAGGGGAGCAGAAGACAAACCGTGGGCCCACCAGTGTCACCAGTCAGTACAATCCGCATGGACGTAGGTCAAAGCTCTGAGCGCTCAAACCAGCCTGAATACATGTTTCTGCCATAATGTGAGTGAGATGCAATAAAGTAGAGCACAGCTCTGGGAGAAAACTGGAATCTGGATGCAAAGCTTTGTCAGGTTTGGTCAACTACACTCTCAAAAGCTCTGCAAGATCAAGTTTACGGAGAAGGGTCTGTTGGTGGACAACGTTCAGTGCAGGCAGAGATCCTGCCTTCCATATTGAGTTATGCATCTATATCACACAATCGGCAATCACAGTCAATACATTTCAAATATATCATCTTTAAATCATGAATACATTATATATATTAATGACAGATAATGGAAAGAATGTACATAGGACTATTATAAAGAGATTATCTTCTTATTCACACTGTGTTGCATAGTTAATTGCAAAGGAAACGGTATTAGCGAGTGATGAATCAAGCGTAATAAACAGAAACCGATATCGTAGATGAATTACTCCGAGGGGAATTTAATTTGTGTCTCAAATAAATTTGCACATGTCCTCCTTAGTGTTGTTTATTTGTAACACTTGTTTCATAAAACCTCCTCTTCTGTGCACGTCATTTACATCAGGAAATTTACTGACAGGAGATTTACTCAGCCAGTCCCTTTTGGCTTTATTGTGGGGGGGGGCAGAGCGGGCCTACCGAGGGGATGATGCGGCGATTCTGGGGGAAATGTGCCGCAGTGCTGAGCATTCTGTCTGGCTCCAGCAGGGCCAGTAGGTCCTCCCCGCTGGGCTGCCGCCACAGGGACGGCCCCAGGCTCTTACAGGCCTTGTGGTGCTCCACAGCCGCGGGGCCCCACAGGAGGAACCTGGGGGGTAGCATTACCATGGTGATAAACACAAAGCGATATAAAGATGGAACAAAGAAAGGCAGACTAAACAATAGGGTTGCTTTTTTCAAGTCATACATTAACAAATTGTATCTTATGAGTAAATTTCTAGATCACGCTACAAATGCAAATCATCTCATTTTAAAATAAGACAGCAGGTCACCTACTGAGACTGAGCCAGACTCACGCCGTTCTTCTCGTACTGCCGCAGCAGCAGCAAAATCCTCTGATCTGCAAGAGCACAGGAACGTGGGGGGGGGGTTTAACGCCACCTGCAACCACACCACCCCCTGGCTGCTGTGACCGCCCCGCCGGTTTCACCTCACCTGTAGTACTCAGGGTTGCACCGTAAGCTCCAAGCAGGACCACAAAGTGACTGCTGTGACAGACGGGGGGACACTTCTGCACCAGAGTGAGGAGGAGTGACACCAGCAACTCTGCAAAGCACAGACCTCATTCTTACTCACCCCAGGGGGAAATCTCAAGCCTTTAAGAGCAATAAAACGCTTAGGAAAGGTAAAAACAGATAATATGCGTTTAAAAATAGCTTTTTTAAAGACCACCCTTATATCGCGACAAAAAGAGCTGAAAAAAAATTTACGATCGATATTTTTACTAGATGTAATGAAAAGAGGAAATTCATTGCCATATTTAATACATATTTATTCAACATTATT
>JABFEB020000036.1:12999955-13011290 GCA_019775895.2 Stomatorhinus ivindoensis | reverse complement strand
AGGGCTGGGTGGGGGTTAAGGTTGTCATAGTTAGCATTAGCATTTTTCAGATAGAAATGAATGAGCGGTCCCCATAAAGATATGTTTACCCTACACACGCGTGCGTGTGCATGTGTGTGTGTGAATTTGTGTGACAAAACTCACTGGTTAACATTCTGAAACATTGCTACTGACCAGCACAGCAGCTAAGCGGCTAACTTCTCTTCCCAGTCTCCCGATTGGCTGTTCTGGGATTGGTGTGGATGTCTCAATGGCAGGAAAAGCTGGGTCATTGCTCCACCTGTACTGTACTCTCACATCCGACGTTATATAAGATTCAGAAAAAGACACTGACCCAGATTGCTGACCTGGTCCTAGGGCTCTCCGCAGCCCCAGCGCTCAGTGGGTTTCTTATGAGTTTCCCCTTGTGCTGACGCCAAAGTGGCTGTCCTTTATTTGCTTTCCTCCCTGCCGTTTTCATTACATCCACCCCGTACCTAAATAATGTCCTTCCTCCATCCTTCCGTCCTGGGGTCATGCAGTTCTGGTCGACATCCTGCCTGGAGCAAGCCTTTCAGTGACATTTTGAGATAGTTATAAGTATCACTTCCATTTTAGCTCCTGATGCTGCTTTACACAGTCAAATCATAGTTGTGTCGTATGTAAAAGTTATGCTTGCATGATTATTTTTCTGTTCCTGACTGCTCTGTAGCCATACACCTACACACATATAGCCATTTTTACATTTCAAATCAAAATTATTCAACACCCTTAACCTCAGGAAACATTCAAGGAACACATATATAAATGTTCTGAGAACATAGCTGTTATTCTTAATAGTTAAAATTAAAATTTAAATCCGCTCCACAAACATCTATGTATAAAATTATTCATGCCCCAAAGTCAATATTTTGTGGAGCATCCTTTACATTTATAATCTCCATGAAGTGTTTCATGTATGTGCTCATAAGCTTCTGTTCAGAACCTCGCTGAAATTTCGCTCTTTTTCTATACGCAAGTAGGTCTACTGCTGTAACACATGTAGCACAAACTCGCGCATGGTGCTCCCATGGTGCCTCTCGGAAAGCTTCCTGCAACCACAGCCTTTGCTGTGTAATGCGATTATTTCTTCACTCAGCTTTTGCAAAGGCTTTTTTTTTTGCTATATTTGCAGCTCGACGTGAACACATGTACGGGAGGGATTTATATGTGCATCACAGCTGTAGCAAATTAAGTGTCACATTACACATTTTCATTATTAATTTGACTATGTCACTCTTTAAAGTAATGTACTCTTTAAAGAATCAATGTATTCAGAATAGCTTACATTTGTAAACAATTACAGTGTTGGGAGGGTTGAATAATTTAGATTGCAAATGTATTGCTGTTATGTAGGACAGGGCAAAGGACACAGGAGCAGGACGTAAAGGCAAAACGAAAGAGGTTTATTGGAAGGAAATGGAGGAAGACTGGATACAAGCAACTCGAGAGGATGACATCAGTGATGGATCAGGGATACACAGGACTAGGAAGCACTTAAATACAGGTATCCCCTGTTTACACATTAATAGCTATGGCTTAAAAAATCACAATAAAAAATAAAATCTGTGTTTTTATGCGAGACATAGTGGCTGCTGTTTTTTATGCATGGGGAGGTGCTACATAGAGCGGGCAGGCGGTAGGTAGCCGTGTCAGCCTACAAAGACACTACTGTACAGCGCTGTCTGACATATATGTTCTGATGTTACAGAACTGTAATGAACTCTAGTTAACTCTAGCTGCCTTAATATTTGTTATCTGTAAAGTTTCTAAACTACTTAGTACAGTAATTAAAGGCATCTTACGCTATGGCAGGGGAGGGTAGTCTAAACTTCCAAAGTGACTGTAATAATATTTGATCAATGTCCAAATTGTTTAGCATTTTGTTTTACAGAACATAATGCAGACGTTAAATGGGGGATAACTGCACAAGACTAAGGAATAAGGAGGTCGCATGTGAAGGGGCCTTCGAAATGGGACATGCTTGTCGCACCGCTGTGAAGCATTCGGTCTTTGAATGCAACCTTAGAAGGATGCAGACCCTGAACTGGGACACGGCCTATATTTCACTGCATAGAATTAGCATAGCTGTCAGTCACTTCTTAGAACATTTGCCAGTAACCAATCAGAAGTGGTTTCAATTAACATCACTTGATACCCATAGCATGTGCGTAGAGTTTCTTCTATCATTGGCTGCAACTGCGTTGTTTTACTTTCTCACCTCTACGCCACCTGCCCCCCCCATCCCATTTTAGAGAATACTCCTGCCTGCTCTGTGTTTTAGAAGTTTGGAAGCCTGGGGCGGCGACAGAAGAGACAGACAACCCCAGCCATAGAAGACGGTGCGTGGTGGGTTGTAGCAGAGCTGATGTTTGAGCTTGGCAAGTGTAAGTACCATTGACAGCTGTCCCGAGAGCTGCTACAGGCTCCCCTCAGTGATTATGAAAACATTTCGCTGGATAAAACAGTCCTGTTGCTCTCATTTCCTCTGCCATGCTTGCCAACTAAACACCAAGGGGCAGGTTCACCACGAGGTTTCCTCACTCCCCCAACCTCCAGAACTCATACGGAGATACAGACATTCTGAGCTTAAATGGCTGAAATGGATATACTTCTGTCAATATGCCTGTGAGCTCTTTGGGCGTGAGTTCCTTTCGATTTTCCCACATATCCTATCTGACATCCTGATGTCCGCCATCCACACAGGTACAAAAGTGCTCCTGTCCAGTCCTTCTTGCCGTATTAAATCGCCTGGGTCTTTGTTTACAACTTAAAATACAGATTGGCCCATGGCCCTCTAGCCAAAATTCCATTAAAACACCACGCGCCTTATCCTTAACATCCAAAAACGTCTTAATTACTTCAATCATCATTCCCAGAATTCCCCTCAAGGAACAGGTGTTAGACCACCTTCAAAATTGTGTGTGTGTTTTTTTTTGATAGGACCTCATGCATTTCTTAAACCTTGTCATTTTCACAAAAGACATCTGTTGTCACCTGGTTGCCCTAGCTGAAAATTGCCCATTGAATACCAGCAAACCCAAGGCCTCTGCCCATAATGGCTTATGATTAGTCCGTATATACAGTTCTTAAGGCAAAAAAATTTTAAAAGATAGTGGCATCACGATTAAGACAAGATTAGCAAGCCACTGAAAGATGATTTGTGCTGTGCTCTGGATTTAGAGAGCGCTTTGCATCTGTAGTTGAATTAATTCCAACTGTGGTGTCTTGGCTTGCTGTTAATCTTAATCTTCCCATTTTCACACATGAATGGCGCCGCGAGATTTCTGAGAAAATGTTCGGTCTGTCTCCAGACTTCCCCACAAGCACCCTATAGTGACTAAAACCCTGACCTTTGTCAGTCTGCTGTTGACTGCACATTGCACACAAGCTTCCAAATGACACCCCAGGTGCGCAATCTCTTCCATCCTAGCTCTGCATGTTGTCCTCCTTCCAGCCACTGTTTCATTTTCAGCTCTTTTTCCTCTTTCCTGTGCATGTTGTGGGGGCCGCATGTTTTCTGAGGGGAGTTGCTACACTACTCAGTGAGGTCATGTGCAGATGGGGGTTGGCTCCTTCTTTCAACAACCCCCCCCACCGTCCCCACCTTCCAGTTCTTCAGAGAAGTTTGTCCCTTTTTGGATCACGCTACACCAGTTGTTTATGGTCTGACTTAATGATTACAGTATTTTTCCAAAGCGGGTGAGTCAGAGCGGTCCATTTGTGGCGTCGGCCCGCATCTTCATCAAGAGACAGATGCTAACCCATTTCAACATAGTTTTCGAGGACATGTATACACTATTTTGCATTACTGTTCAATATGAAACCAGAATGTTCAGGCTGTTTGGGTTTTTTTTTAATGTCAGCTTTTGTTGACATTTTGACTGCAGTTTAAGAAGAAAAAAAAAACGTTGATTGCATAAGCACACAAGCCCCCTGAACTCAGTATTTGGTGGAAACACTTCTGTCAACAGTTATAGCTACTACGGCAAGTCCTTTTAAAAAAGTAGGCAGATTGGAAATTTTAGACATCTGCATTGTAATTATTACAACTTCAAACTGGCATTTCATCCATCCCTCTTACAACCGGCTTACCCTACTGAGTCACGGGGGGTTCGGAACCAATGGGGACGAGGCAGGGAACAACCCTGGACAGGGGGCCAGCCCATCACAGGGCACACTCACACACCATTCACACACATGTACACCTATGGGCAATTTAGTAACTCCAATTAGCCTCAGCATGTCTTTGGACTGTGGGGGGAAACCGGTGTGCCAGAGGTGTGAGGCAACAGTGGTTTCATTTGTACTAGTAAGAACTGAATATGAGATATTGAAAATGCCAGTTTGTATTAGTAAGAATTACAATACAGATATCTAAAATTGCTATCTGCCTACTTATTTAATGTTAACATGGCCACTGAAATTTGTGAAAGATTTGAAGATCTGTTAAATAGAAATCTGACTAGGAAATTCTAAGTTATAAATACCATCAGAGTTATGGATATCTCAAATTTTAATTTCTTACTAGGCAAAACAGAATTCTGGATATCTAAAATACAATTACAGATAGGAAAGGGTGTGTTAAAATGGTTTGCCATGTAGCTGCAAGTCTTTATCGGTAAGTTTATATCCGGTTCGCAGGCCATCCTGGTGCAGCCTTTCCCTGTTCTTCTTGGTAGGTCTCTGCACGATCCCTCACATTTATAAGGTTCACTTATGTTGAGCTGTTTTTTGACTTCCAGCAGGCCAACTCGGGAAGTGAACTTCCTTATTCCTTGCTATTTATCCTGAATAATGCCTGTTTACCGATACCATTAAACATGACTCCCGAATTGCGTGTGCTTTGGTGTATTTTCAGGTACTGCCTGAGACATTTTATAGAGCTGTAGATTATAACCCTGACAGAGTGTGTTTCACTCACCATGGACCGCAGTAGGTCGATGTGCAATTTCAGATAAACACTGTGTACTTTACAGAGTTTCTGGAATCCAGCTGCCTCACCAGTCCATACATCAGGGGTTCACGCAGTCCCTCCTCTTAGCAGCAGTCCTACCAAAGAGACCTCCAAAATCCGGGTAAACACCAACTAAGATTGTCTTGGTTCCCCACAGGGTTGATTTACCGTTGCTTCACTGGGAAGTCCCGCTTGCGCACCTCCTTTAGGGACGAGGTCTGTCATGTGATGACAGAATGTGTTTCTAAGGACGAAACAACGTGCAGATAAAAACACAAGGGACTGCAGGACAAACAAACCCGTCTGGTTACATTGGAGTCGTATAACGTTCCTCCTGATCAACGTCTGTATATGTGAACTGGAGGGGGTACTCACACTTATATGAAACATAAATCAGGGGGAGAGCGGAAAGCAAACATGCAGGATGAAAATAAACACTGCATAACCCCCCCCCGCCCCCCCCCATAAGGGCCCAAGGGCGCCTCGGCTTCGCTAAGATACCTGGTTCGCTCCTACCATGTCCAGTGCTGGCTGGGCTACCCCTGCCCTGGTCTCTACCTTCTGCATCCATCAGTCAGAATGCGTAAACATGCCAGGATGTCCCACTACTAAATAGTCGCTGATTCCACTCCATAAACATTTACATTTGCGGCACAATGATTCTGCAATGCTCTTCTACTGGTAGGTTAAGGGAGAGGATCTGAAGTTTATTTGCTGATGGCTTTTTAGGGGTGGACAGGGCAAACAGTAAGTGTGATTGACCGTGGAGAACTTTGGCATGTTTTTTTCCTTTCCTGTGATCACGGTTTTACGTGAAGACAAACGCTACCACAGCTTCCAGAAAATGTTCCTATTGAATTCAGTTCAATACTATTCAGATCTTCTGGTCTTCAGTGAAAATAATTATTATTGCTATTGCATTACAGTTGTAGTTTTCCATTTCTGTAATAATTGCAGAAGGTTCAAAGAGTTCAAATTTGGTCCCCATCAGGTGGCTTAGAAGATAATGTTATGGGGTGGAAGTCAGCCGACACGCTCCTGCAGGTTTGGGTTTTTGATGGCTGCTTGTTTAAGTCGACTTTCCCTGATGGTCTCCAACCACTCGGTTCCTGCATCCATCCACTCCTCCATAATTATTTGAGAGCTGCTTTAATAGCTGCAAATTAATCTCCCTGCTGCCATAGTTATCTATGAGCATGTCAGGAATTCTACCAAGAGGAGCTAAGAGGTATTAGAGTTTGAATATCCATCTGCCCTCAAACCCTCACATCATGATAACCCGAAGTTATCATCCCCTGCTCTGTTTTGACCTGTCCATTAAAACCCGGTAGGTATTGCTATCTCACACACACCCCACATCCCGATGGTCTTATCTATGATCTGGAATTGCTTGACTCTCACCCCTTTACCCTAATTAAATAACACTAATGCATTTTGTTTCATACCCTGTCAGTCCCAATTCCCTGAGACAAGCAGTGAATATTACTGTATCTGCAGGTTTTTCCAAGTGCTTGGCTAACAATAGTAACCATAGAGACATTGTTATCGGTGACCAGTATAGCATCTTCCTGGAACTATAAAAGGATGAATCACCTTCCAGGTGATGCTCTGTTATCCGTAAGGGAAGGTAAGAAGGTCCAGTGGGCAAATGCAGGGATTTTGGTCTGTATCTGGACCTTTAGAACATTAGTCCTTCCATTGTTGGACTACAGCATAAGATGTTTACCAGCTTATGTGTGCACCAAGGAAGCTAATGTTTGCTGCATGAAAGGGCACATTGTCTCATCTGTGATTTTTAAATCTATTCTCCTTTGGGAATTGCCCTGAGTTGACTCACGGTTAAAGAAAAACCAGTAGCATGATGCCTGGAGTTTCATAGAGCATTTGGATACCCTTGAGTTAATCTGACTGATTGATGTGTGTGTGCCTGACCTTGACCAGCTATGCGGCACCAGTAAGAGCTGAGAAAAGCAGCCAGGGCACAGCCCTTCCTTCTGGATCTCCCCTCCTCTCAAACACAGAACAGACTTGATTCTTGCACAGGCAAAAATTTGCAGTAGCAGAATGATTATGACTCCTGTGTGCTGTTCAGCAGCCTCACACCAGGGGGCGCACTCTGCCTGCCCCAGTGCACTACTTCTCGGAACTAAGGGCTTTCCACAAGCTTGGATATGTTTATCATTTCCTGTAAATATATCACAGAGACACACCTCAGCTGTGCTGGTTGTCTTGCGCGTGTTGCGGAAAAGGATAATGACAGTGCAGCTGAATTTTTTTGGTCCTCCTCACACTCTGGTATGAAGAGATATAAAGATATAATGTTATTAGTGATGGATTTCAGTCTTCGACCACAGGGGCCAAAAGTATTCCAGACATAGTTATGCCATGCAAAAAATGTGTTTTATACTTAATTACTTCCCTTAATGACTTAATCTTAACCTCTTAACTGTCATTGTGAGTAATTATGCACTGTGCATTTTGGCAGACATCTCGAGGAGCGTGATCTCTCATGCTGTGAAGACGATATACTTTTGCTTCTCATAAGTCAGTGACGATAACTGACAATGGGTCTTCAGAAGAGTCTGGATACTGAAAGATTTATGCAGTTTCTCGAATGATGCAACGCTCTGGACTTTGCCCTGGAGGCAATGGAGGAAACTTAAGAATAAAACTGGCCTTGCAGGGCAGCTTGTTCCCTAATTTCCTGCCCAGTATGAAGCTGGTCCTGCCAGTGCACCTTGGCACATCCGCCAGAGCCCCTTTAATCAGTTTGCAATCTCTGAACACGCGACAAATAGCAAAACAAGGAAAGGGCTCATTTACTACTCAGCATAAGGGCCATGCAGTGGTGTTCTGAGGCAACTCCTTATCTTGGGCTGAAATCTCTGGAATTATGAAGCTACTGGAACAGCTAAAATACCACATCCCTCGGCGGGCTTCATTATCGCTACTTTCTACTTGCACCTCGATTTGGCTTGGCAATGTGCCAGACTGACCGTCGGTCACAGAAAAAGATTATGTGTGTGCATGTCGATTCGCTGAAATTTGTCCCGGAAAAAATATCTTGGTGTTTGCCAGCCTTAGTAGAATAATATGAACTTAGGACATCAATAAATAAACATAATAAGTCTTGTGTTTCTGCATCATCTAATGTTCACCCTTCAAAGGGCAATGATAATATTATTTGAAATTGTTTTGATTTTGTCTCTGTTACTGGTATGTTTTCTATAGGCGTGTTGAGTATACTATACTTTCATCCATCCATTTTTGTTCAGGGTTCTGTTTATCCTGTTTGGTGTCGCGGGGGGTCCGGAGCCTATCCTAGAGGCTACAGGTGCACAGCAGGGAACAACCCAGGAAGGGGCACCAACTCATCGCAGCCCATATACTTCACATTCTCAAATAGTATTAGATCTTGCAGATTTTTTTTATACTTTGGGGAGGATTGTAATTATTTTCTTTTTGTCCCATATATGCAATGACACTAAAGGATAATCTCCATACTAGATACTGTTTCTATGGATCAGCGTTACACAGAAATTACAATACAAGAGGCAACCAACTAGTGGTGTTATTTGGATTGTTACTGTGGCCAGGAAGGAGTGTGAGCGATAGCGCCCCCTAGAGAAAAGATGGAGTTTGCCAGCGTTCATACTATACATACATAGCATACTATGGGGCAGTATTTCCCATCAAGACCAGTGGAAGGTGAAACACTATGGATCAAGTGTATATACACACACAAACAAACCCTTTCCTGCCATATACTGAAGGCATGTTGATGTCCTATATCTGTATAATCACCGGTCAGAGTAAGACAAGCAGTTTTCACATGGGTCGCAGTGAACACAGCAGGCAGACTCTGCAGGATCGAGATGTTAAATGAAAGCCTGTTCATATAAGTGAGCATAGTGCACTTAAGCATGTTATTCGTTTTCTCTCACTTTGCAACATTAGTCTCCAGGTCGGTTCCATGAACCGGTTCATCTGGCAGCATAGGCTCGCATGCATGGTTGACGTAGGTACAGCACTTCTGAGGGCAGTAAGTAGTAGATCCACATTTTAGTTATGGGCAAGATTTATGGCAGCACGCCGGCCCACTCTGTAATTAAGGTGCACCTTTTGGCTTAATTACTCTTCCGTGAGTAAGTGGGCCATCCTGTAAACAACTATTTCATTGCACTCATTTTTACATGAGCCATTTGAAGGTCCCATTTGCTACCATGACGGTGTATGAACGATGCTTAGCTTGATGATTTAATGCCAGGGTTACTGCAACAGCGCCACCTGGAGGATGATGAAGGCAGTACATGGTCATAAAGGATCCTGGTCCCTTTACTTCCCATTGCATATAGATATAGAGATAGCCAGAGAGCGTTAGTTCTGGTAAAAAAAAAAAAAAAGAAAGAAAAAAACGAGATGGAATCAGAACAAGATCGGCTGAGTGCAGCCTAAGAGTGTGGACTTCCCAAAGATAGCCGTACCCCGGAGCTGGTCCCCAGCTTGCTTTTAGAACAGGCTCCTCATGTGGGCCTGATTTGGGAGGTTAACCACTGTATTGTTTGTATCCCCGGATTTGGATCATTGTTTACCAAAGGGCAAAACAAACCGACTTTTTTTTTTTATGGAACATTCTGGGGGAAAATGTGACTGTCGTTTGGAAAACTCGTGTCTCTGTGAAGTTTCATGTGATGGCTTTCGTGTGGCTCCAAAGCACTATCATGATCATTGCAGCAGAAGAAAGAGATCCTGTAGAGAAGACAGACGATTTGTAGACCCTAATTCTGTCATGTTTTGACATTGAAAGGGAGTCAAACTGAAAAACATGTGTATGTTTCTCAGTGTTTGATAAATCTTGCAAGAAAAGAGGATTGTGCTTTCAGTCAGGCACACTTATATCCTTGATTTAAAAATACACATTTCATTGGTTGAGTCAATGGGAGTCAACTGGGATAAATTTCAGTGACCGTCCACTATTACCAAACAGCTTAAACCTGTCACGCCCAGCCCCTATCGCCCTCATGTGGACCATGCCTTCTCGTTAACCCCGTGTGGAATCCTCCCATTTACCGCCTGTTTCCACTTCCTGCTCGTTACCCAGTGTATTAGTCTGTGTTCTGTTCGGTATCCCGCAGATCGGTCATTGTATATGTTATGGACGTTTGTGCTGGTGATTCCCCTGTCTGCCTGTTTCCCCTGGAATAAACCCCTCAGGACCTTTATCTACGCCTTGGCTCCCTTGTTTGCCTGCTCGCCGCCAGCTGACCGTGACAAAACCAACCTTTGACAAAAGGAAAATGATTTGTCACAAGTGTCCCCTTGTTGCACTCCCTGTTAGTTTTATGTTATTTTGGGCCTCTTGTTTATACACACAGTCTTAGTCAGCTGCAGCATGTTTTCTAGGAATCGTGCTCAAATTAATTTAACCGAATTCATTTGTAAAATCTCAAGAAGTGATCCAGACGATGAAGGTTGATGTTAGGCAGATGGTGGGCTGAAGGTTTCTGCTGCCACATTGACGCTGGACATCCTTCAGATGGATTGTGTTGGCCATTATGAGAGGTCTAACTCATTCTGGAGCCAGGGCACAGTACCATTCAGGCAAGCAAATTGAAAACACAGAACTGAGAAACTATTTCCAAATTCTGGCATTCTGCATCTTTAATTCTCTTTCTGGCCTGAGGTGAAAACACTTGATAATCAATTTATTCTGACATGTTGCAGATTTGGAAAAAGACAAAGCAAAACAATTCACTCTTGGAATGTGTGTGACATTTTAAGTCATGGTGAAATCTATTATAATTACAGATAAGAAGGCCCGGTCTGGACATATAGGGTGGGGAATATAAGTATGGTCCAAGTAAATTGCTAAACAATGGTTTTCATTTGCTTTTTAATGTTATCATTGACATGTGTGGTCCAAGACTCAACAGAAAGTGGGAGAATGGAGGAGGGGTGCATGCAAGTTTGGATCTGAGATGGGACTTTCTTGGCCTGAGTCTCCTGGCATGAGATCTTCCTGTATTGCTGTATTTACGAAGATGTGTCAGTTTATGCAGATCACTGACAATGAATGAAGTACACTAACTCAGAGAAAGTAGTACTTAGGATAGAGGGATAATAATATTAGGAGCATCCTCACTGGAAGACGAGCACTGAGGATGAACCGATAGGAGATCCTAATGTTAGGGATCATTTTGGGGACATTAGCACTGATGATGAGTTAGATGATCCTAATGTTAGGGATCATTTTGGGGACACTAGCATTGATGATGAGTTGGGGGATCCTAATGTTAGGGATCATTTTGGGGACAATAGCACTGATGATGAGTTAGATGATCCTAATGTTAGGGATCATTT
>JABFEB020000036.1:12968538-12991507 GCA_019775895.2 Stomatorhinus ivindoensis | reverse complement strand
CCCCCCCCCCCCCCCCACAGGCCTCTGAACCCCCCCCCCATTTACTCAGCTTCTCATTTTGTATCTGTTGCTATGTCAATGAAAATTATTCATTTGAAGTCCTGGACGAGAGCTATAGGGTTACAGGGAAAGTCTGACCGAACCCTTGTCTTTGTGGTACTGTGCTGAACTCGTTAAAGGGGCTGGGCTGCAGATCAGAGGCTTGGCAGGGGCCAAATCCACCTCCCTGCTCCCAGCGGATGCTGACTCTGTCTGGAGACCCCATCTCTTTTACCCTCATCCTCTTTTCGGGTCAGTATGTCCAGCCAACCTCATCCTCCAGCGGCTGTCTCTCATGCATAAACACATCCCGGCTCTGCCTATTGTACTCAGAGTGAGTACTCCATCTCACATACACGAGCGCATTCATCTGGAAGCTCCTTTACTCATTGCTACCATGCCTTGGTACCAGCGGCGACAAAGAGCTGCAGCGCAGAGACGTCTAGTCATGCCATAGGTATTTAGCAGCAGGAAAAACTGAAACATTGTTTTTTTACGCTGAGCTGTGATAGGAATCGGCACAGATGTTACTGCTAGATGTGCAGAAGACTGAAAGCATACATGAAGACAGTCATAAGATTAAAAAAATATATATATTTAAAAGTCCCTCTACATAACCACTAGTGTTTTTTTAGAACAGCTGATTGGATTATAAGAAAAGCTTTTTTAAGCTTCGTGACATCACACCATTTTTTCCCCTCAGTTTTTAAATCCCAGTTAATGTCTTAGAATCGATTCGATTATTTGTAAGTCATGAGACCATGGTAGCATTGAGCACTGTCCTGAGAGCGAGCTGGTCGAGAGAAAAGAAGGGCAATGACATTAATCACCTGGAACAATTCGGCACTGCTCTACCCAGCCGTCTTTTCAAGGTCAGGTGCCAGCAGAAGAAATACTACAAAAGAAAGTATATTAGTGCGACTGTAGTCAAGTCACACGCTCTGCAAGTCTGAATGCTCGGTCACTCGGTCTGGTACCAGAGAAGGGGTGGGAGAGAAGGCGGCAGGGGGAGCAGTAATATATTCAACAATTTGCTCTTGACAGCCGCACTGGATCACAATCCAAACGCACGAAAACTCAATGCGGTTAAATTATAAACTAATGCTTACAGAAGGCCTTTGCCTGCAACTTAGAAAAACAAATATATAATAATAGCAATAATTTGCATATGAATTTAATTTGAGGAGGGTTGCCACCCCCCCCACCCCCCCCCCATCAAATTTTTCTACAACTATCATCCCATGTGGTGAAGAATACTACTGGGAGGCGCACCAGACCCAGTCACTGGTCACTGGGAACGAATTCACTCTTCCAGTTAAAGAGAACGGGAGAATAGAGATGGACTCAGTTTCCCATGGAGGGAGAGGATGAATGTCAGGCAGATGTTCAAACACCTGCTTGGAATAAGTGCCCAGCTGGGACAGAGCCAAATGTGGCTGGAGACAGGAGCCGGCCCATCAAATCTCCCAGTACATCACCTGGAGGGGGGGACGTGAATCATCTGAGCAAATCTGCTCTGATCTTACATCACATCTGAATAAGATGTTCAATCCTCCGTCCCTCTCCCAATGACTACAGATGAGTTTCACAGGGCACTAGATGCTGTTGACCTCCGGGTGGGGGGGGCAGTCCCTGTACTAAACAAAGTTTGCGTATGTTGCAAATCTCGTCTCTGGAGACCCGATTACAGATCCCGTAAATACAGGAAAACAAACGAGAATCAGGAATCGTGTCTTGTCTCTGCCAGCTCCTCTGTATGTATGTTTATTGACAAATATTCAGTTTTCAACATGATCACTTGTTTTTTTTCTTCAAAAGAAAAGAAATAGTCTCAGTACTACTTTTCATCATTTATATCTTTCATTCATTCTCTTGACCCTGTATTCTCTGCATTTAGTCTACTTTTAACATTCAATAATTTCTCATCCTTTCTGTTATAGCTAGTATTGCCTTACCCAGATGATGCACCTAAATGCAATCTTTAACTCTGTTTTACAGTTTAAAACATTTGTGACACTTATTTCACATTTAGTTCCCCGTAAATGAAGAATACAGAGCATGAGCTGCCATTACCCGTCTCTACACGAGCTGACCACGTGATCAGTAGATGCGCTAAGCACGACTCCAGGGTAAGTTGTAAACAGAGCATTTAACTTAACCGATTAACTCTTCAACATAAACGAATAAACATTCACCTCAGATTTACTAAATAACAACATGTTAAATATCGAAAGGCATCTTAATAGAATCATATACAGCATTGGCTGTGTGAGGATACTGTGCGCTCACTGCTTTGCGTACCCCTTAGGTGTCGTTTCTTCCTCTGGCTCCACCAGACCAAAGATCAGATCAACTGGGAGATGGGGATGTCGTCCATACAGCAGGTAAAAGGGGGAGTACCCCATGGTGGGTACAGTTGTATGCGTGTACAATCTGAGGTAAGTAGTTCTTCCATCTCTCCTTTCTCTGTCTGTCAACATCCTCAGCATTTGTAAGAGGGTCCGTTTGAGCCTTTCCACGGGGTTCCCTTGCGGGTGGTATGGCGACATGCGGGAGTGCCTTATGCCAGCAAGTTGTCTGAGGGTCCGGAACAATTCGTTTTCAAATTCACGGCCCTGATTATGGTGCAACTTAGCTGGATACCCAAAGCGTGGGATATAGTCCTGGAATAATCGCTCTGCTGCAGTTTGCCCTGACTTGTTTTTAGTTGGGTAGACCTGAGCAAACCTGGTGAAATGATCCATAATCATCAGGATGTACTCATGCCCCCCACGGCTCGGCTCTAAGTGGAGGAAATCTATACACACCAGCTCCATAGGTGAGTGCGTTGTAATACAACTCATGGGTGCTCGGACATGTGCGGAGGGCTTCTTCTGCTTGATACAGGGATACTCAGCCTTCATATACAGCCAGTAGAATCGATCCCTCACCAAACTGAGTACTCTCTCTGTCCCCACATGTCCCATCCTGTCGTGGAGGTGCTCGAGGGCCAGCTGCTTATATTTGTTTGGCAGGACTAGTTGTTTTCTCTCCATCATCCTTCGGTAGAGAAGTCCCCCTCGTACATGAGCTTCCTGCTGAGCTTCCCACTTACCTGACCTCTTTCCAGAACATCTCACATTTTTCAGGTTTCAGTTTTACGCCGTGACACACCGAAGGGCCCTTAACACTCTCCTAAGGTTCTCAACATGCTCTTCAAATGATTTGGTGTAACACAGGACATCATCTAAGTAGGGTATGCAGCACTCATCCCTTAACAAGTATGGCATCTCCTCTGTGCTGCGTTGAAAAGCAGCAGGTGCATTTGACAGGCCAAAGGGGATCCACACCCACTCATATAGGCCCCAAGGGATAATGAACACTGTCATGTGTCTGGAACCCTCGTTGATAAAGCCCTGGTGGTAGGTCTTACCCTGGTCTAAAATGATAAACCAGGAATATCCCCCAAGAGTGTCATTTAACTCCTGTATCCAAGGCAATGGGTGTCGATCGGGAGTGGTCTTTTTATTTAAGAGGCGGTAGTCCACACAGAGCCGGAGCTTTCCGTCCTTATCCTAACGCAAACCACTGGAGTGGCATATGGCGACTTGGACTTGACGATCCATCCCTGGCTTGTGGAAAGGAGTTCTTGTATATAGCCTTTTACCTCACTGAACAGGGGTTTCTGTACAGCAGCATATGCTCTCTGTACTGGAATAGCATCTTGAAGGGTGATGGACATCTGCAGACTGGGGATGCATCTGATGTCATCTTCACCTTTGCTGAAGATGCTAGACTCCTTGTATAACATCTTCTATACAATTTCACGTTGACTGTCATTCAGATGTCCCAAGTCAACAGGAGAATGCCACAAGCCCGTGTTCATGTCTGCCTCCTCTGTCCCTGCCGTCTGGACCCTGATTGTCTGCCTTGCTCCACTTGATTGTCCAGGGTCCACTATTCTTCATCTGCTGCAGTGTCCCGAGGACCGTGCCCTGTGGTAGAACTACGTCACATCCTGAATAATTCCCTATGGGTACAGATGTGTATGAGTTGCCATTGTTAGGCATCTCCAAGAGCCCCTCTCCAATATCCAAGTATCTCAGATGGGTGTTATCCTCTTGTGGCTCGAACAAGACTACTGAATACAACTGTGCTAACTTTGACGTGATCCGGCATTGCACCCAAGCAACTTGTCCTGCTGGAATGATGACTCCACTCTGGCCAACCTTCAGACGACCACGTTTATCTTCTTCTGTAGTCCATATAACGTCAATTAGGGTTTGTAGCTTCTCATTTGGGACATTAATAGAGCAGTAAGTGTTTGCTTGAGCCATTCGGGTTGACTCTGAATCAGTTCCTCAATCACGTTGAAGCCCAGGAGTGGTCTCTCAATTGGCATTTTGCTTACCAGGAACGGCACATTGATGGACAGGCTGGGGTCCTCATTTCCCAGCAAGTTAATTGTAATGACTGTCCATCCGTCAAATGGAATTGGATCTCCATTAACTGCAGATACCTTCAGATTCTCCTCGCATCCAGTAAGTCTTGCAGCGGCCTCACCTCGATATCAGGTAGGTATTTCTCTTTCCACACACAATCAACTATGCTGACCTGTGCCCCCGTGTTGAGCAGTGACCTCACGGTGAGTCCATTCAAGTTGCATTGGGTTAATGCTTTGCTTCCTATCATTTTAATTATGGTGTCAGTTTTGGTCTGGTAAGGAACAAGACAGTTTGTTCCTTGAGTCCTGTGTTCCACTTTTGGGTCTGTTGATTTGTCCCTTTGTGTCTGGTTGGTACATCTTTGATCTATGGCTTTTATTCCTTCAGGTCCCTCCAGTGTCGAGAAGGTTGAGTCAGTTTGGGACATTCATTCGGCGGTCACTGGTTGTCCCTCTGCAGTGACCGGTTCCTGTTTCCCTGCCGCTGAGGTCGTCTTAAGCACCCAGCTGCCCTGTGCCCCTCCTCACCGCAAATGAAGCAACGTGGACAGTACTGTCTCCCTTCTCCAGTACACTGTGAACAGGCTGCCTGAGCATCGGTGACCCCTCTCCACCGGTGCGGCCAGGGAGTGTTGTAGTGCGTCAACCATGTCGGTAAGAGTGTCGATTCTCGCGGATTGGGTCATTTTGGCTTTTTCTCGTGGCAGCCTCTGTCCTTCTTCCCTCATCGCTGCCAGGGTCACTGTGACTTTCATTACGTGTCTGAAGATGGCATCATCGGTCGCACTACTGTCAGCAAGCAGTGGTTTCAGTTCGCTGTGGATGTCTTGACATCGGTGACTCAGACCTTGATATACTGTGTGTAAAAACACATCTTGCACAGTGGCTGTACTATACTTGTGGTCGGAATCATCTTGCCTTGATGCATAAAGTATTTTCTGCTTCAACCCCTTTACACGGTATAAGAACCGCTGAAGTGTCTCGTGGTCGCTTTGTTTGGTACACATCAATTCTTGAAATAATTCTGTGCTGCTCCGATCCCCTGGGTGTGACTGCAGGAACCCTTTTAATTCATCTACTGTCATATCATCCTTATTTATCAACATCACCTTGAAAATGCCGGGCTTGATGATTCTTAGGACACCTCTGATAATGTCAGTCTTGCTGAAGTTCTCTCTGAAGCCAGCATCAATTTATCTGCATACATTGCTATATACCAATCTGGCCCCCGTGTATCTTTAACTCGTGGGGCTGGATACATGGGAGTCCTACCATTGGTACAGTACAATGTACTGTTATGAGCTGTCAGCTGAGGTTGTTCAGTCCGGTGCAGGGGTGGTGGTGGGACGGGGTTCCCCTGTGCGCCAGATCAGGGCCATATCAGTGCGCTGTGTAGGTGTAGTCATGTATTGTTGTGTTTTTTTGCTAAGTGCTTCATACTCTGCAAGCATTTTACTTAAATCTGTGTTTATTCTAGGCTCAGCTCCCTTAACACCCTCTAAATCAGTTACAGCCTGTGGTGTCAGGTAGGTACCATTAGTAGTCAGTGGCTGTTCATCAGTAGTGGGTGGATGTGACACATGTGCAAGGTGAATGTTTGTATCAACATCAGATGTACATTCAGTGTTGCAAAACTGTTTTGCTTATTTTACAGTCTCCTGCAATGACAACAGTCCACCCATACCTTGGTCCTCATTCTCACGTAAAGATTCACTTGACATAAAGGCAGTGATATACTCAAAACAACCCTCACTCTCCTCCAGGTCCAGTTCAAATGAGTCTTTACCTTGTACAGGACCGATGATCTTGGCAATGTGGAACAGTTCATCAACAGGTAGTGTGATCAGGTCTTTTCGGGTGTTCCACACCAACCGTTTCCTCATACGATCCTCCATGATCTCATTTTCTGTCGCCCCTTCCGTTGCAGCCTCGCCTCAGGATGGAGATGATCACCTTCAGATCACCTGGCACACACCTCGTGTCTCCTCGTCTGCGGATGTAGCAGCCGCCGGCCTCTAGCCCAACACCGCCTGATCCCAATGGTCCTGATATGGCTGGATCAGCCTTCCCGTGTCACGTGAAGCCGATCCCGGACGAGCCCCCAGGAATCTGTTGCAAGTCTTGTCTCCGGAGACCCGACAGCCAGATTACTGTAAATACAGGAAAACAAACAAGAATCAGGAATTGTGTCTTGTCTCTGCCAGCTCCTCTGTAGATTAGATTAGATTAGATTAGATTAGATTAGATAGTACTTTACTAATCCCTTTGGCATGTTCCTCCGGGAAATTTGTTAATATTTAGTTCTTAGTTAATATTGTGATATTTGTATATTGACACATTTTCTGTGGCCACCACACGTATATTAAATGACAACAATCAGCTTCAGATAATTACCCCAACACGTCACAGACATCGTTAATTAAAAGACCTTCCACGAAGCACATTCGTCACAAATTAAGGCCGCCCTTCCACCCATAATGGAGTGAATCCTACATTCACCCCCATCGGTGACACATTGCATGTGAAAAGTTCACCATAAACATCCCGGGGAGCCAAATTTATCCCAGAGCTGTTTGTGAGGACCGCCACCTATAAATCTAAAGCTCCACTGATGGCCACTGACAACCAAAACGCCAAACTGGGCCCACAGTAGTGTCAAACGAGCCATCTGCTGTACATTAAAATGATGTCCATAAAAATTTGTGGTAAATTGCATTAACTACAAAGTGTGGTGTTTGCAGCCCAGCCACTGCAATTAAACACAACCACAGTTTAGATCTATTTTTTTTTTTATCCATGTTTCCCCCTCTATGCATGGAGTGGATGTCTGCATGAAGAATGGAGCGGCAGAGCACAGGCAAAGAGACAAATTTAGTCCAAGTAGGTGGAGCTCTGTATAAAATGAGACAAATATTATTTCAAAATCTCCCCAGAAGAACCAAAAGGCTTGAGGATCAGCAGTGCAGTGGGTCTAGACGTGATATAATATCAATGTCACAGTTCACTGCTCCACATTAATGAGAAGAATGGTCTTTTTTCTTTAGGACACAGTGCTGATGCTAGTTTGCTTTCTCTAGTTCTGACTGAATCGATTACCTCAGTGTTGCACTTGCGTCCCAAATGAGGCCTGTTTTGGCAGCCAAGGACAATTATACAATTAAGAGTAAGTTGTCAGTGAAAAGGTGATGCCTTTAAGAAAGTGGGCTTGTCCCTTTTTTATCAGAGAGGGTAACTTATACTTTTACTTATACTTCAGTAATTGCATTTTTTAGTTAACTGTGATGATTAATCAGCGCATGCTCCCCAACCTGACCTGACCAGACCTGTGATTATTCTGAATTTATATTTTTTCCACTGAAGGTATTCAAATTCAAAAACGAAATTCTTATCTGAGGTTTACTTTAATTATGTAATTAGGCATATTGTTTCATAATCATTAAATGTGCAGTGAAAGTTTTAGAATTGGTATATTAAGGGTATATTTATAAATGAATCCTTGCAAGCTCATTCATCTGTATATGGAAAAACGACTTCCATCTAACAGAGCTTGGTGGCACCAAAGTCTGCAGGACCAAAGGGCTTCATACTCTCTGGCTCCCCCTTCCATCGATTGCAGGTTAGTGATCTCGCTGCTTGGCTTAGCACGTGTTGAATAAATTATGCAAATGATGTAAGTGGGCGGGTCCTGGCCGCGGCGTCAGATTTCTCAGCCGAAGATGCCGTGCGCTTGTTCAGCAGCGAGCCTTGCAGAGCGGATGCTGCGGCCGACGCCGATGAATGAGCGCCCTTTCTCCAGCGGTACTGGAAACCCGATGAAGGTGTGAGAAGCTTACCCCTCAATGAGTTTCCTGCTGTCCCGCAAAGGCCACCCGAGACTGGAAATTTACGTTTACCTGGAACGGAGACGAGAAAGTGGAAAAGATAATTTTTCACTGCGTTTTTGGAGGAAAAAAAGAGACATTTACTTTAAAGAGATACAAGAACACACCTCCATCTGCCCTGTGATGGATAGAATATAGTGCAAACGTGCGTATGACTGTTTCGTATTTCTCTCTACAGCTGAAAAGGAATTGCTAAGAATACTTCATACAAACTGGATTCTATTTTCCTAACGGGACGCACGCATTAGGAGTTGGAGTTGGGGCAAATGAATGTAAGTGTCTATACCGATGTTCAGGTATACATACATACATACATACATACACACACACACACATACATACATACATACATGTGTGCGCAGAATGTTCCGTTTGTCTGTGCGTGTGGAATTCTCAAAATTTTGGGTAAATTTATTGTTTACCTGTACAATAGCAGAAGCTTTCTCACAAAAATATAGTAACGTGGAGATTTAAACCCATTGGCTTATTCATTTCGTTTTTGAAACAGTTTAAAAGTCTAGTTTTTTGAAAGTATTGATCCACCTCATTTACCTGTCTGTGTATAGATATGCTTTAGGTAATATTAGTTAGAACTAATAACATTCTAAATGTTAATGTTAAGGACATAATAAGGTTATAACAGCCGCAACGTAATGTTTCTTTTAATTGCTCCAGGTTTGAAAATGATTGGAAGTTTAGTCACTTGAATTACCCCCCCCCACACACACACATACACACACACACACACACAAATACATACCACCCTAGCTGAAAAAAAAAACGTGGCAAAAAAAAAACCGTTTCACTTCATTTCGCATTTTAATGGCACCAGGAAACTTGGCACGATGTTTTCCAAGGACGCGCAGATCCCGTTACTTGTAACCGCGTTATCTGGAGTTTCTGCGAGCGGACGGATCGGTTTTGCTTGAAGCGGCGAGCCTTGCATTTGACTGAAAATCAACTCTGTGTTTTAACGCGAAACATATGCGTCTCGCTGGACGGCAGTGGTGCTACTGAACTAGGATTGTAGGAGGCTGTTAAGAGTGAAGAAAATGCCCGGCGCATGTTACTTTTACTTCTTCAGGTGACATGGGTAAGTTGTTCTAAAACTAGTTAACATCGCTCTGCCAAGATGAATTAACCATTCAACAATTAATCAGACAAATGCAGTGCCCTCTTGCGGTCTAAGAATCGTGCGTTTTTGTGTTTTTGTGTCAGCACTGAGCTGAAAGAAGCAAAAAAGTGTTAAAAATCTTTTGTTATGAAGTGAAAGTCGTAAAAATATCAGAGCAATTGTAGGTTTTGCTGCACGCGCAGGCTCTCTGGTGAGTAAATTGGCCACATGGTGCGTCCACCTGCATTTGCTGGTGACCCCCCAGAATGTTAACGGTGGTCTACACCACCATTATAAAATGCAACTCGCTGAGAGGTGGGGCGGGGGTGTTTGGAGAACGATCATAGGATAATAGGGTCAAAAACAGATGCAATTAATATAGATTATTGGCAGGGTAGTACACGCCTGTCTGGGAGCTGAATCACATGGGTAGGGAGATGTTAATCCACCACACACACACAGCTGTCCCCCTGCCTGGGTTCGACCTCACAAGGGGTAAGCAGTTTCAGGTCCCCTTTCCATGGTCTTCACAGTAGAGAGAGCAACTGTACAGTGATCTACAACAGACATCACAGTCAGGCAGGGGGGTTAAAGGTCAAGGGTAAGTTTTATTATGCTTGTTAAACACTCGAGTTATATGGATGTTCTAAGCATATTTTGCTCTCATCTCTGTCAGTTTCTCATTGGAAGTAAATATTTTCATTATAATATACATGTGTAGCAGTCTGGCCTGGTGCTTAATCCAGGCGTAGTCTGTGTACGAGCCTGTCAGCATCCCAAGTCTGAGCTCACCACATTAATAGATGACACTTGGGGTGGGCATTAAAGACTACAGGCAGGACTTCGCATGTTCACCGGGAAGTGTTCCGGACAGAGATGGCTGCTCCCGCGCTGACATCAAACGGAAACGTCAGTGTTTTTTATTCTAAGTAGAAACAGGTGAGACAGTTCACCGCGGTCAGACGTCGGCATTTTTCCAATTAAGCCTCCAGTGAAGTTGTTTGGATTCCACTCAAGCTCTTCCCCAGTATTTGGTGCCTTGATTATATTTGCCGTGATTTATATTGGCAACGTCACTGACAGAAATAAGCGTGCGATCACACACACACATAACACACGCGCACAAAAAATTGGCAATTAGCTTTAGACCACATGTGTCAGCTATTTATTTAACTTGGATCTCAAACTAAAGATTGTGATGCATTATTTTTGCAAGGCAACTCTGTTCCAATTAGTTTACCCGTCACATTATTAGCTAACTCAGCCTCACACTGAGTCCAGAGCTGATTATTTCAGCTATAAATAAGCCTCTCATCAGTAGTATGTAAATATAGGTATATAATACGTATTTATAACATATGGGTGGAATCACTTTACTGTAATTAAATACAAGAATTACACCCTTTTACAACTGTTTACTGGTTGTAATGTTCAAAAATCCAGATGGCAATTATTTGCATTTTTGTAATTTATTATGCCTTATTTCAGCAGTATTTTGATTTATCTTCTGTGATTTTCTAAAGGATCAAAATCTGCATTAGAGCTAGATTTTCCGTACGGATATGCCCTTCGTGTATACAGATCTATAAGGTTTCAGCTGAATTTTGGCCGCTAGCAGTAGCTGGGATAAAAGTGTGTTTCTTTAACAATTCACAACATGCTGTACCGGTTTGGGGCTGAAGCTATGGGATGAGGAGGGGATGGGGGTCTGGGGGGGAAGGCAGGTGACTTATAATCACTCGGTCACAGTTTTCTCTCACTCAGTGGATTAAGTGGGAGGTGATTGGCTGGGAGCATCTGGGGTCACTAAGGATGAAAGCTTCATGCTTGAATCATTTGTATTAGATTTATCGGATTTGGGGGAAATGAAAAAAGTTTTCAAAGGAGGCAGTAAAAGAAATTTCATTGAGTCACTGGAAAAGCCGGCAACGTCGTGGCTTCCAGAGATTATGTCATCAGATCTATGTGCATACAAAACTGCTAATTGATTTTTTTTCTCTGCATCCCCATCTTGCCGGGGGGGGGGCTCTGCTACCTCCATCGGTGCTCCGCCTTGCGAGCGCTCGAAGAGCGGGGTGGAAGGAGCATTGGGGAAGTGTCCATTTGCGGGCATCCTGCTGACTCGCCTGACCTGCATCAGGCCCGGCGCCCCAGCCCTCCTCGGGTTCCCGCCCTTGCCCTGTCAGTTATCGCTTCACAGCTTCACAGATGGGTTTTGCTCCCTGACTCGTCTGTTCTGCGTTCCGTAACGGTCGGGTCTGCCCCCCGCTGAACCCGCCTGCCCGCCAGATGGCCGGGCACCAGTGGCTGGCATCCCACCTTGTGCCCGCTTGGTGCTCAGCTAACCAAGGGCTGCAGGACACCCTTCCTGCAAGCCCACCTATCTCATCTGCAGATAATCTTTGGCTCACGCTCAGCAGAGCAGCCTCCAGTCGGAGACGTGTAATCGGTGTGAATATCCCCATATCCGTGTGCTTTTTCTTTTACCCCCTCTGTTTCCACCCCTCTTTTCATGCAGGTGCTTAGCCATAAATGTGGCATGCAAGTTCCTTTGGGAGGAGGGAATTCTTTTAGCTCACGTTGAACCCAGACTCTGGCTAAATGAAAACACAGCCACTAACTGCCAGTGATAGACAGATGGGTTTTTTGTTTTTTAAAACATATATATCTATTAAAATTCCTGCGCTGCATTTATTTTGAGAGCTTAATTGTGTGCTGGGGTATGGTTACGTAAAAGTCAGTCATATTAAGAAGCAGCAGCAGTGGTTTTGGTTTCGCTCATGTTGTAATTTCGTTCTGTAGGGCTCTCGGCTTCCTCCTCCACTCCGCATGTTTCCCCGGAGTTTCACGGCTTTTACCAGGCATTTCACCGTAGACATAAAGATTAGGCATCTCCTTCGCAGTCTGACAGTAGTGCACCTCCTGGGATTGCAAACCCCAGTCCCAGATCCAGACCCTGCTTTACTTATCTGCCACTGGGGGGCCTCCAGGGGCCTCCTGACTGGGGCTGGCGTGCCTGTCGCTCCCTCGGCCCCCTCCTGGTCCATGTGGGTGTCTGTGGGTGTCTGGGGGTGTCTGGGGAGACTTGCAGTGCTGGGAAAACTATCAGCTGTGAAAGCTAAAAATGCAGAGCGACCTGAATCTCTGCCAGAGAGGGATATATAAACAAAAACGGTCTATAAACAAAAGGGTTTACAGCGCCATCTGCTTATAGTGCTGTCCAGATTTGGTTTACCAGATTTTTTTTCTTGGATTAATTGTGCCAAAACTCAAAATAAATAAATACAATGATATGCATCGCAATGTAGACAAAAGTCTGTATAAAATGTTGGCCTAAACACATAATTATATGACAAGAAAAAACTACAAGATATATTAATTGTAAAAATAAATATTTAAAATTCTGACACATTTTATGCTGATAGCACATATCTGAGTGTGTGATGTTTTAGGTGTCATCATTTTAAGAACAACGGATATTCTGCACATTTATATTTAAAAGTATATTTTTTAGAATTTTTTATTTACACCTTTGAAAGTATTTCTGTATTCAGTTTTATTTAAATATATATAATGTGCGTGCATGTGTGTTTTGGCAACTTTCAAATGTAAAAATGACCATATGTATGACTGTGTTTTAATTATATCACGCAGAAATTGGATCATGGTTTGCTCCATGATTTGTGGCCCCCAGTGGGCAAAGCAAAACAAAAACGGAGGAAATATTTAAGTGACTTATTTACAGACCAAATATTTTTAAAAACCACTAGATACAGACTGCTTAGTCCTAACCCGTTAACTTGTTTGCTCTGAACAAGTCCTCTGTTTTTACATTGTTATAAGTGAAGTGGATTTCCCTTAGCTGGGGGGTGTGGCGGTCTTAAGGTAAGCTTCATCATGCAAACATTCATCTATCTTCCATAACCACTTATCAAATGCAGTGTCACAGTGAGTTTGGAGCTTATCCCAGAAAGTGCAGGGAACTGGGACACAACCCCCATGGGCACAGGAAGGACACTTGCAGAGCAGGAATGGGATTCGAACCTAGAATGACCCTGGTCTGTCTGTGTCGAGCTGGTGGCTGCAGCAGATGGCCGCAGTACTCCTCAGCAGCCAGGACACATTCACACTCCCTGAAGAGACACCCATGTGTTTTTCCGATCCTCTCTCGCCCGTAGCAGCCTGGGATGCACGTCTGGGCGCCTCGATGGCTTTTCCTGGCTCTGTCTTATCCAGCGGAACCATAGGACCCTCAGCGAGCCGTCCCGAATGCGGAGAATCCCCCCGCGCACCTCAAACAGCCGGGCTGCTGGTGCGGACAGATTGGGGGGAGATTGTTGCTCTAAGGTTCCCTTGCTGCTCTCTTTGCCAGGCTTGTTTTTTGTTATTAACATTCAGCTGATGTGAAAGTCTGTGGAGGCTCTGTCACACGGCTGTTCATCCACACCCACCCCCCCCAGAAACTCCCATGGCCCTGGAATCGGGTCCGGTTATGGTGAGCGACCCGAGGCTCGTTTTCAAGATTCACGACTGAATCAGCCATCCTGATTTGGCTAGCTATTTATTTTATTTATTTCTGGGTTTCTGTATAGCAGTTAACCTTTTATTTGGGAGACAGATGTTTTTTAAAAGATTCCCAGCTAAAGCCATGGGCTTTTTTGTTTTTTTTTTTAATCTGAGTGGATTTGATTTTGGCAGCGTACGAGCTGAACGAAGGGTTTTCGTGAATGTAAATAATTCTGCAATCAAACAATAAAACCTGATTTACTAGCTTTATGATGGGCCAGTAATGTGCAGGATTATTTCAGAGGCCACATGTAGTTGAACAAATCCTGACTTCCTATTTCCCAGGACTGCTGGAAGCATAGTATTTTCTTTTTACCTCGCTTCACGCCAATGTGTCATAGATATTTGAAGAGATGTGACTGGAAAATATATATAGTTTTTTTAGGACTTGTATTTGGAATCCTAGCTGCGTGGTTCCTTATCTTTTAGCCTCAGTTAAGCTATTTCACTGTGTTTCGTTAAAAAAATTGAAGGCCAGTTTTAGGGCATGATGATCTGGTAGTTATTTGGCTCTCTGAGACCCCACACTTAATTCTATCATGATTCTCATTTAATTTGAAAGAGGCGACTTTTTGGGAGTGTTCCGTTTTAAATATGCACAATACCATAATAGTGGAACCTTTGTGGTATCCATCTGTTTTGTGTTTAGGGAGGACTCTAGTATTTTATTGACAATATCGTAACACAACCACATGCAGGCCGGCTGGTGGTCATGACATTTCCACTCGTAACGTGAAGAGTGGGCTAGCTGGAATTATAAAAGCTGATTGGAAAAATAAAAAGAGTCATATTTTTGGGATCACCAGGGTCAGAGTTTGGAATTGAAAGTGTAGATCTTTTTAGAGAAGCATTTACTGTCTCCTTGGATACCACTTCTGTAAACTGGGGTGCACGTGCGTCTCACCAGCCTGGCTCAGCCTGGTGAGCCACTGCCCTCTTTGTTCTCTCAAGATCGACTTCTTGGCGGAGGAAACCTGGGAAACAGTCTGTTTACATCGCCCATGATACTCGGGTGATGTTGTGGCTCTGCTTTGGGAGTAATGTTGCATCCTAAGCCTATATCTTATGTCAGCTGTTATTTTATTATCTACATTTACTTTGGGCTGTTTCAATCAGTCGAATCTCACAATCACATTACAGAAGCTGGAGCCTATCGCAACTAATGAATGTGCACCATTGTTCATGCAGTCAGGCCCTTAGAAGCCCCTTTCAATTGCTCTTGCTGGAGATTTTATGCCTGACTTGCATAATTCCTTTGGCAGTGACAAATCACCGCTAAACTCCCCCTGTAGCGTTTGCAAGAATGCAAAAGACCTAAAGACCCGCCGCCTCACTGCACCGTAACTTTACTGGGTTTGAAAAAGGTTACGGATAATTCGGCAGATTTTTTGTTGCAGCGTGTCCAGGTGATGCGTGTCCAGGTTCTGTCCCTTAGCCATGGACACTTACGTTGGCCAGAGATGGAAATCTGCAGGGCCTGATTACCACCGTTATTAATAGGACCTGAAACGGCACTTCAGTTTCACGACTTGGAAATATCTACGGCATGTCTGGCCCCAAAAACTGTGAAAACCGACCCCTTGAGGATTTCCGAATGATAAAGAAGCGTCTCAGCAGTGTTCTCACAAACGTGAACATCACTGGGCGTCAGTTCCACTCTGCTCATGGGTGATGTTCTTGGGTTCTCTTTGCTGTTAGCTACTGCTTCAAGGACATGGGACAGACAGGGGGGGGGGTGCTCAACGTAATGTACGGGCCGTGTTTTTTAGTTAATGAAGTATGAAGTGCTACTTCTGTCACTGAGGCGCTGTTAGGTGAATATTTATCCCAGCAGCACCTGAAGATGAGTTACACACACCAACAGGATCTGAAGGGGTCTCTGACCCATGACCCCCCAGGCTATGAAGCGATGTGATACATGTAGCCGTGTTACGTGCGGCTGTGTTACATGGACAACATTTTCTGACATCTATGCTGGGTTAGAAATGCAGCACGTTTGGGTCAGGTGACTGGGCTGAACTGTACTCTCTCTGTCTCTCAGAAGGCAACTCTGGCCAGCACATGCAATGACATCATTCCGAAAACTTCATTTCCATGTTGGCTTTACAGCAATATGCTGGGTTTTTTTGGTGGATGATAATAAAAGAATTTAAAAATTGGCATCCCATGCGGGTTGACCCCTGCCTTGGGTCGGCTACTTCCTGGGGCAGCTTCCAGGCTCATTGTGACTCTGTTTGGCTAAGCAGTTATGGAAGATGGGAGGATGGATAAAAAAAACTGGGGGGGGGGAGGATCTCATGGTTGGAGTGTGTCTACTCCCCTCCTGCTTACACACATCCAGAAAGCAGCTTAGCTTTTAATACATGCGGACTGTAAGTTTTATCATGCGATGTAGAAAATCATTAGTGCTTTTCTGGACATTAAGAAAAGGACGGCTGTTGCGTGAACAAACGTGCCGCGCGTGAGTTTTTTTCTCTGTTTCCCTTGGCCACATGCATTCAAAGCATGCCAGGTCTGATCTGCTACATGTATTTGGAACTTGCTGCACTGGAGGGCAAATTCCTGTGACTGCAGCGTGAGCACAGAGACCTTAAACTTTAAGTTAAGCCTCAGTATTTCAATAAAGTAAATCACTGTTTCTTAAAAGGGCTTCCATCCTGGCACGCACTTTAAAATCTCCACAGGCTTATTCTGGGGGGATTTCTGGGCCTGCAATGGTGCTTTTCGCATTGTGGGGTTAGCTAGCTGGGAGAGCTTGACCTGTTTGAAAACAGGGCCATCCCAGTGAGCTAAGAGCTTTTCTTAAAGCCTCAAAGATTTCTGCCCTTTTTTCTGCCCCACGTATGCGTGTGTGAGTGCGTGTGTGCGTGCGTGTGTGCGTGCGTGTGTGCTGGCCTGCCACATTTGCAGACTGAAATTAAGTCGGGAATCCCTTGTGCCTGGGGCTGGCTTCCAGCAGACCCCAATTACAATGCTGCTGAGCCAGAGGGAGCACAGGGCAGACTGCCTGGAGCCCTCCTACTCGGCTCCCTTTGAGAAGACGCACTGTCACGGCACAACGCGGAATCGTGGCACGTGTACGAGGCGCCAAACCGGACAAAAGTAGAGAGGAAAGCAATGTACGCGACGCGCGAGAGTCAACGATGTACCGCGCGCGAGCAAACGAACGTATGGAAGAGAAGTGTGCGCGAGAGCGCGTGTAGTGCGCGAGCTGAAATGTGTGCATTATTAGAGGACAGTTTGCTGCTGCCGTATAAGAGGTAAAGATCACTAGCTGCATCACAGAAAAGCTTAAAAACAGATTATAATTAATGCAAATGTTAACGCACAGCAAGCCGTGCATTATAAGTTTGAAAACTAAACGCACCGTTTGAAGCTACCACTCATTTGGCCTACATGTCGCTACCTTAAGCTATCTACCACATGTTCGAATCGAAAACCGATTTATTAGTAGAATTGCTAGGCTGGGGCGACTTGTGGCCTTTCGACGAAGCTATCTTAGGGACCTCACCCCCACTCGGCGAACGTACGCATTACGTTCAGTAAAACAGGACGTTAAACGATTTCGACATTGACCGAATATTACCATAGTCACTTAGAAGGTTTAGGCTACTCCCGCATACCTTAGTGTAAGACGTTTTTAATTAATGTACTTTAATTAATGTAGAGTAGTTTGGATCCTTTGCAGATAAATAAAAAGTAAAATATTTGTAAGTAGAGTTTATTATAGTCAGGCAGTGCTGTACAGTGCAGTGTCTGTTGGCTGACAAGGCCTTAGAAGAATCATTATATGCGGCCGAAACCACCGTCGTTAAATCGAATATAGTCAGTTTCTCAGAAATCGGTCATTACAAACGTGTAAGCTAAAAGTATAATAACCATGGTAGGCAATAAGCAGCTTAATAACAGTTTAGCATCTTTTGTTTTAAACAACCGGCAGCAGAGGCAAAGAAAGGTAACAAGCAGGATTTTACTCATAACGTGGCAGCTGCTTTATGGTTTAATTCTTGCTTGTTTTGTTTACGATTATTGAAACAGGACTCGTGTAAAACCTCTTATATAAGGTAAAGAGGCTGGACAAGTGCATTATTACATCAGTTAATCTCAGGGTCAGTCAATCAACTAGGCAGCGGGCACCGGCTTGCCAGCCAAATTCACTTTACCTTGGTCTGGGGGCGCCTGCGTTGATGTTCGCCTAGGGCGCCACATTGGCTGGCAAATCATTTTGGTCTTGGCCCTCAGCCTGAAGCACTTTATTGTCTAAGTGATCTGTAACAACGTGTTTGGTTTTACATATAGTTAGAATTAAAAATTATAATCGCACATTGATATTTACTTCTGTGATTCGCCAGTCTGGCACTACTTTTGAGGTTATAGAAAATAAGCACCCTTCAGATTTGAGAATTTGACAATGCCGTGATATACTACATATATAGCCTAATTAATAGATCTTTTTGAAACGGATTTGTCGTCACACATTTGCTGAAAAAACTGAAAGACACATAAAAACACACAGGACTGACAGACAAGCAAATTCTTTATTGAAGTTGGGTCCGTGTGTGTGTGTGTATTTTGCAATTATATTGTGTGCCTTGTCCCATTCGGTAAGGATGCGCAGTCTATCTGAATTTCAATTCTTAGAATTGCCACTAGGGGGAGCCTTACAGATCTCGTTCAAGTACCTATTGTAGGGGAACTTCTGGGAAGTCTAATGCAGGTTGTTTACAACTACAGACATTTTAATGATCAAAATAGAAAAACTTTCATTATTCAAAACATGAGACATTTATAAAGAATGCAACTTACAAGCTGTTTAGGAGGAAATACTGACAATGAGGTACAGCAAAGAACAAACACAAAATTTCCTCTTGAAGTCCTCCTTCCTGACTTATTTTGAGGGTGCACTGCAGGCTGTGAATAACTCGTCTGTTTCTCAGTGTATTTTTTGACATGATTACAACTGACTTTAGATTTCAACCGATTACAACTGACTTTAGAAAACCATGCCAACAACACAAGTACATGTCAGGAATATAATTCTTCAGCTAAACACCAGCAGCCAATATTGTGTCTGGTCAACAAACTAAGAAATGTAACTTGCTTATCCTGTGACACTGTATGTTCAGTATAGAAGCATGGAGAATGTAATTTAGAAGGAATCAACCAAAACCTGGTAAAGCTGTCAGAAATGGCAGTGCTGTAACTGTGTATGGCTAATATATTTTTATGTTAAGATGAACTAAAACGCTAAAATAAATGCAGTGACTTATTTTAAGGAAAAAGATCAAATATGTTTTTACTTCAAAAGTAGGGCACTTTAATACATATTAAATAAATGTAAATCATAGTCTGAGCTCGTATCATTTTTGGATTGAACTGTAATCATTCCTGAATTGAGGTGGACTGTATCATTACTTGTTGAGTAGACCGTGTGCCTAGGTGTGTATAATATGATCTAACAAAAGAATCGTCCTTGCCAGAACAGTTGCAGTGATTTCTTTGTCTCATGAGCTTTGTGTATATATTTCAGTGTTTAGCACCCACAAGTCTTTGCCCAAAGAGTGTGAAGGGCAAAGACTGCTTCAGGTGGGGTGGAATTGGGGCGAGGAGTAATGTGGGACTGCTGCTCTTCCAAACAGAGCACCCACACACACACGCAGTGTTTCCTCTTCTTCATCTCCCTTTGCTGACCATATCGTCCTTCATCGTACAGACTGAGGCTACAGATACTTAGCCCGAGTAAACCAGGGCTTTTGTTTTAAATGCACAGATTAATACACTGTAGGTCAGCGCGGTTATTTATTTAGCATTGCAGTCGGCAGAGGGTTGGTCC
This sequence comes from Stomatorhinus ivindoensis, assembly GCA_019775895.2. Classification (NCBI taxonomy): domain Eukaryota; kingdom Metazoa; phylum Chordata; class Actinopteri; order Osteoglossiformes; family Mormyridae; genus Stomatorhinus; species Stomatorhinus ivindoensis. The sequence continues at coordinate 12,971,651 of JABFEB020000036.1, read as the reverse complement.
CAGAGGTGGCCGGACCCTACCCTTGAAATTCTGAATGAGCCTCAGTGTAGCTGAAAGCCATGTCATATATAATATACATAAGGGAGCACAGGTTGTGCTCGTAAGAATACGGCTGGTTGGCTAAGACTTTTAAGAAGACAAACCCACTTCTGTGACTGATAAAATGTACTGGAGCCAAAAATGCACACTACAGCATACATATAACTAAATGATTCATTAAAAGTGTGATTTATTATAACTAGTTGGCTGACTTTTCCGCAATTTCAGGAACCCTTTGAAAACATCAGTGGGCAAAAATTCACCCTTTATGCTAATAAATTACCTGCTTTTTTACCTGGTTTTTAAGTGATTTATTAAAAGTGTAATTCCTTGTTTTTTTGTCGACTGCACAAGTGACCAATGAAAGAAATTTGTGTGCTCATCGGAGGTTGAACATAATTATAAGGTTTGTTTCCCCTGAATGATGCGAGACGACTTTTTCCTCGGTGTGTCCTCTGCGTAGTTCTCTGGAGGAGAACATTCCTCCTCAAATCTACATCTCAAGATTAACACATGTCCTGGGAGCTCTTAACACTGTGGAAGGGCTTTAAACCAGCCTCGCCCACCAAGTGGGTGGACATCAGCTTCCTATACTATGTTCCTTGACACATGGGTTCTGTAGGGCGTTGCCCAGTACAGATTTGAACCCAACTCTGTTGAAAGTCCAGCTTGTTTCCTTGGGATTAACAGGATATGCAAGAGCCAAGCACAGGGAGCTCAGTCTGAACACAGATCAAATAAAATGGGTTCTTTGGTCCAGGGTGTACTCTTCCTGGAGCTGTGGGTTTCCGAGCAGTCCAGTTGAGTAATGGCCTGTGTGAGACAAATGTAAGAAAAATATGTGAGTAAGGGATGTATTGGGTTGGGGGATGAGCTTGTGAATAAGGGCTTCGATTCTTCGATATAGCTCAAAGATTTGCTTGCATTGCTTGTCATAGAGGTGGTGGTATCATACTCATCTATTATCTTGTTTTTATAATGTGTTTAATGTAATTAAAGTTGGCTAATAAAGCAGTCAATAATTTTATGTCTGTCTGTTTGCACAGGTTTAGAAAGAATCATTTGACACAAAGGCAATGTCTAAGGGTTGGGGGACGACTTTGTTGGATCCATTGCGGAAAGAAGGAAGCTGGACAAAAAAGATGCTGTTGCTGCTGTACATGGCCCTGGAACTTATGACTGCTCACTCGTCGGTTCTGCTGGGAACTCTGGAGCTCCAGCTAGATGAGGAACAGCCTGCAGGCACCATCGTGGGCGATATCACTGCTGGCCTGCCCCCTGGTGTCACAGCCTCCCAGTACTTTATTTCTGACCACCAGGGCACTGGTGTGGGCAGCGACCTCCATATAGACGAGAAAACTGGCATCATCAAGACTGCCAAGGTCCTGGACCATGAAGTGAGGGACCGCTACAGTTTCATTGCTGTCACCATGACTGGTGTGACTATGGAGGTGATCATCACAGTGAATGACATCAATGACCACGCACCCACATTTCCCAGGCAAAGAACCACCTTCAAAATTCCTGAGCAAACTGCTATTGGCACACGGTTTCCACTGGATTCTGCCACCGATGCAGACAAGGACCAGCTGACAACACAGGGTTACCTCATCAAAGATGGAAATGAGGGGCAGAAGTTCCTTCTGCAGACTAAGAGGGGAAGCAACAAAGGTCTTTCCTTGGATCTTGTAGTTAATGGCATCTTGGACAGAGAGCAAAAATCATCTTATACTTTGCTCCTTGAAGCCTTTGATGGTGGGTCTCCAAAGAAGACTGGACAAATGATCCTTGATGTTATTGTGCAAGACATAAATGACAATGCTCCCGTTTTTAACCAGAGCCGCTACCACGCTGTCATCATGGAGAACATGCAACCTGGCAACAGCATCCTGCAGGTGTTTGCTAATGATGCTGATGAGGGGGACAATGGCCTGATTTTATATGAGATCAACAGGAGGCAGAGCGACCCTGACCGCTATTTCTCTATTGATCCACACTCTGGTGTGATCACACTCAGCAAGCCCCTGGATTACGAAATGCGCAAAGTCCATGAGCTGGTGGTGCAGGCCAGGGACAACGCCAGCCAACCAGAGGTCACTAACACTTTTGTCACTATCCATGTCCGTGACTACAATGACAACCAGCCCACCATGACCATCATCTTCCTCAGTGAGGATGGCTCTCCTCAAATCTCAGAGGGAGCACAGCCAGGCCAGTTTGTGGCTCGGATTTCTGTTTCCGATCCCGATTATGGCGAGTATTCCAACGTCAATGTTTCCCTGGAGGGTGGGGATGGCAAGTTTGCCCTGACCACCAAAGACAACATCATTTACCTTATCTGTGTGGACCAGATCTTGGACCGAGAGGAAAGGGACTCCTATGAGCTGCGAGTCATGGCCACAGACTCTGGCACGCCTCCTCTCCAGGCGGAGTCTTCCTTCACTATCCAGGTCACTGACGTCAATGACAATCCGCCGCTCTTTGAGCAGCAGGTGTACACGCAGGCCATACCAGAGGTGGTTTTCCCCGGGAGTTTTGTGCTGCGAGTCACAGCCAGGGACAAAGATCAAGGGCCCAATGGTGACGTCCACTACAGCATACTTCAGGATTATGGGACTCACTCGAACTGGTTCACAATTGACTTGGCCACGGGGATAATCACCACTGCAACACAGCTGGATTACGAGACTGATCCTAAACCCAGCCTAATCGTGGTGGCTTCAGATGGGGGGCAACCACCTCTGTCCTCCACAGCTGTGGTGAACATCATACTGCAGGATATAAATGACAATGAGCCTGTTTTTGGAAGGAGCTTCTATGAAGTGTCCATCAGTGAAAACACTCCAGCAGGAACCTGTTTCTTGGAGGTACGATCTTCTTTTTGCTGTTCATTGCATAAGTATTATGTTAATTTCTAACATAAAGAGTTGACCATGACATTTCACTTAGATAGAATGCAATTTTGCCATTAAGTTCTAAATAACTTTGGGTATAGACTAGGGATGCACCGAAATGAAAATTCTTGGCCGAAACCGAAAACCAAAAAAGAGGAAACCAAGGCCGAAAACCGAAAC
>JABFEB020000036.1:12953013-12963977 GCA_019775895.2 Stomatorhinus ivindoensis | reverse complement strand
CACACAGACACATGCACGCACACACAGGTGAGCACACTCCCACCAGCGGACAGAGAGCGTGCGGCAGAAAATATGTCATGTCAACCACCTGAAAAGCAGACAAAAATATCTGCGTACCCAGAAGGATGCACTGCAGTGACAAAAGCTGCACAGTTTGTGGATAACTGTTATAAAAAGAAATGTTCTGATGTTTAGTTCAGTTGTTATATTGACTGCTGTCATTCAAAGAAACACATGAAGACCATGAATCCTGTCGGTGTCCGTCTGCCCCTACCACCATAGCTGTAATCCTAGGGGAAGCACTTCAATGGATGACGTTATTACAATGACATGGAATACTAATGATGCATTCATACAATAAGCTTTTATTACTATGCACTTTGGTTCAAAATGGAAGCGACAGCAGATCTTATAAACAACCAAGTAATTAAAAACGCTGCATGATCTTTTTCTTTGATTAAAGCTCGTTCTGGTGACAGTCCTGTTAGAAACTGCTATAACACTAGTTAACTCATTCATTCTCCCACACCTAAGTTTACTGTCTCTGAAATATAGCAGAGCCTGCTTTTAGCAGACTGGCTGTTGACCTCTCACTGGGGGGTGTTTCACCAGCTCTTCTGGCCAGCAGCACAGGGTAAAACTACAGGAGAGAAATGGTGTGTAATGTGCGTGAAAGACACAGCTGTGTGGCTCCCAAAAGTACCGCTGTTTGAGGGCAGTGTGAGGGCACGGGATTCCAGTTGTCGTCCTCTTGTCCTCTGCCTTTTCACTTTCTCTTGTCACGTTGCCTACGTCTCCAGACTTTCCCACACTTCATGCTCCCCCTGTTTCCGCCAACTGCGTATCCTTTCTATATGAGCTCCGGATGGAGGCCTAAGTGGCAGCACTTGGGTAGCCCTTTGAGAGACTTGAGTAACTCTCACAGAGTGTTGTATTGTGAAGGACTTCGCTCCCACGGATCACTCATCCCACAGTCACACTCAACCCAGCGTAACGATGCGCGGAGTGAAACGGAAATGTGTTCAGCCGCACATTTCCACACTTCAGACATGAAAGTTCGAAGTCCGTCTGCAGCTCTGGATGTGATTATTATCACTCATAATTACTCCCATGGTGTGATGATTGAGATCTACAGCTTTTGCTGTATATGGCACCATGTATTTCATAGGGATGAGTCACAGGCTGGCTAAACCAGCTGCAGTCCAGTACCCCTTCTTCACATTGGTCCCACAGTGCATTGCGGCGTCATCCTTTTAAGACCAATGTTTACCGCCAATTCTTGAATTGATATTAAAAATTGATCTGTGTCATTTTTTTCAGTATTTACTTTTCATCCTTTTCAAACCAAAGTATATACCATTCATTTCATATTACGAATTAACCCTGCCTAGTTCTGCGGTTTCATATGTGTTAGCTAAGTCTGTGTCAAATACACACACACACACACACACACACACACAGAGTTCCAGAGGTGATCCAAGTCCTGTAGTCTGGGTGACCAGTCAGATTGGCCTGCTGGGCTGACTTAGGGTTTAGCGAAAGGTCTAATTATGAGACATGGCAGGGAAGAGAACGATTAGCATACAGCTTATATGTGCCATGTTAGTATAAGAGTGGCAAACGGAAGGCAAGGTGGTGCATACAGCCAAGAACAAGCTTTCACTGGAGGCCAGAATCCATGCGTGAGCAGAGCCATTGACAGGTCTGCTTGTGTGGTCGGAGCTGACATGACCCCTTCTCTGTACCATGGAGCTGGCCGTCCAAACTCCACAGTATTTCTGGGAGACGAGGTTCTCCCCACCAAATCGCTTGGCGGTTCCCGCTCCCCGTCAGCCGTGTTTTTTTCCCCCAGACCCAGCTAGCACTTTCGTGGTCCATCTTTCCTCGTGGGAGACCAACAGAACCCCCAAAGAAGCTGAACCACATTCCCCCACGTCTTTTTGGTGGAAAGGGTGCTCTTTGACAGTGGCGGTTTCCTCCAGCTCTTCCAAAACAAGCACTTTTTTTTGCCTAAGACTACAAACGGCATCTTCCAGCTCCCTTATTTTGCCGTCTTTAGGAAGTCTCAACCCGAGAATTCACAACGTAAATTATACTAATGTGAAGCCGAACCTTGTGCCATCCTTGTCGCTCATGGGCATAGTACCCCAGGATGATCTTTTGTGCTTAACGTGGTCCAAAGGTTTTTCAGCATAAACATTGACACTGATGTTGCCTGTCCAACATTGTAGCCAGTCCTATGTGGAAAGGCCCAGACAGCCTCCGCTCCCTCCTGCACCATCATGCAAGAGGATATCTTAGCATTTCCACAACTTTCGACATTCGGTATTCATCATCTTAATGGCCCCTCCAAGATGTTTTTGGGGGAAGCCTTTTTACTTTGCTGGAACGGCACCAATCATGGAGCCCTTTTGAACTCGCCTGATTGGGGCGCCATCAAAGATGAAAGATATGATATTGGCAGAACCCTTCGTAGCTACCGCAGCCAGGCAGACCACTGGTCAGTATAGGGTTTCTCCTTACTGTGCCGTGCTTAAGAGGGCCTTGGGAGAGTGGAAAAGGAGGACGGATAGCAAGAACTATAATTAGGTCAGACACTGCAGTCTTATGGTTGTAGAATGAATGAGACAAAATTTGGGGGACAGCAATGCAGCTGGTGTCCTAGTTTTGCATCCAGCTTGCAACCAGCTTGCACCCAGTGGCACACCTGTGTGATCTGAGGCATCAATGGGTGGAGTGGAGGAGGAGAAGGAAACAAGTTTAATAGCTTTTGCCCCAATCCCCCCATGAGTAGCCATCTTGTTCAACCCATAAATTGCAGAAGGAGCCAACCAGCTGCACAGTCTGGGAAGGAGAGGACAGTTCAAGCTGTCCGGAAATGTGACAGAAAAAATGTCATATCTTACCTTTAAATTGGTCCTTCAGGAGTGATCTGACATATCTTAATGTGAGTACAGATGGTTATGAAGATCCTAAATGATATCTTATAGTTCAGGTCCAAGAATATCTCCCAGAGACGTGGCTGAGGATCCTTACACTGTGCAATTTAACAGACAGCCTTTCCTTATCCACAGACATCTACATATTTCTTGGTTGTAATGGAACAGCACATGTCCTGCCTCATCTAGCATTCAGGAACTGCATTGTTAAGCTTTACTAGGTTATTTTTGTAGCTCATTAGATCCCAATGTTGCAGAAGAACTTGAAAGAAACTGTAAAAGCAGTCTTTAATCTCGCCAGAAGTGGGAGATATACAGGCTTCTAGCTTGCATGGGTGCCATCAACCATAGCTTGACCAGTCTCCATGACTGAGTGCTAGAAGACATTGTTGGATAACTGAGTTGGATGTATTATCCTCATTTTCCTGAAATCGACTTGCAATCTCTTAATACCTATTGCAAATCTGTCATCTGCTACACCACACCATCTGTGCTGTGTTAATCAACACAGTGGAATATTGCAGCCCAGGTTTATTCTCAAGCACTCAGTCTGGGTGTTGACTTTTTGGGGTGGAGTATTAGGGAAACTGTCCATAAACTTCAGGCAAAGGGATTGGTTTGCTCTTCCCTCTCTCTGGTTCAGCACAAGCACACCTGCTTGTTCTCTGTATAATGTTTCAATCAAAAATCCATGGAGCTTTATTCTCATAACAGTTTCCAAAATATTCATCCATCCATTCATCCATCTCTCTTCCAACTGAGAGGACCTGAAATGTATCCCAGGAAGCATAAGGCATCCCCGGATGGAATGCCAATCAGCTTCAGAATTTGTGATAATGTTTGAGGAATAATAATGGTAGTAGCAGTACTGATGTAATTCGTATTACAGATAGATACATGATGCTTTTTGTTATATTGATTGATCTATGGCACATTGAGTGTTGACCTTTAGATTGCCGGGTAATTATGGGCCAGAAGACCTCATAAGTGAACGGTCCTTCCCGAAACATGGCAGGGTTGCAGCTGGGGGTGGGGGTGTGTTCAACATGGCTTTCCTGCTCGATCCATGTCTGGTACATAGCAGCGATTTCCACTTTCTTAAACCAAATGCTGTTGCGTGCCTTTGTCTCTTAGTGACTCAGACATATTTGCAAAACATTGCGCTGGAGATTTCTTTATTTCCTGGAAAATATGGGAGCAGATGAGAAATGTGAGGCAAAGGACTTTGTGATGGCCATAGCTCTTTCTAGTGTCGTTACTAAGTCTGAAGAGGAAGTTTGTAACAAGTAATAATAATAATATTCTGTTTCGTAGACAAACAGAAAGTATTATGGGTTTTTTTCGGGGTCCCTCAATTTGTTTAAACTGTTAATTCTGTTTTGTAAACATGGTAGAGTTATGGTTAATTTTTTCAGAAATTCTTTCAGGGGTTACCCCTCCAGTGGACAGAAATCGGTGACCCTGCAGACCCAAAAACATACACACACCAAGCAAGGCTGCTTGTGAAGTTCATAAATAGGGTCTTACTTAGCTATGTCACCCTCCGGTCCAGCATTTTCCTTCTCTTATTAATGCATGAGGGCAGAAGCGTGTATTGCGCAGAGGGTGGGGTGGGAGTATCAGTTTGCTGGGTTGGAGATGGCAAAAGGTCGACACCAAGGGACTGGGGGCTCAAATCACCAAGCGTGTTTAGACCCGGATGATTAACCAGACGTGGGTAATTCAGTGCTGGCACACAGCAGTGGACTTGATCATTTGCAGCCAAGTAATTAAATGAATGAGGGACCGTGTAAAGCCGTTATCTGTGACCGTCAATCAGCGTTTGTCTCAGACAACACGCTCCTGCGACACCGGGTGTCTCTGGCGCCACCAGCCATCAAGCCCTAGCGGTTCATGTTAACGGGGGTATAGAGGGCAAAGGTGAAAAGGTCGGGCGGAAACCTCAGACAAGGTGAAGAGAAAAGGATCACAGGAAATTAAGGGACATGGAAGAAAGCCTCACAGATTTATGGGGGATTGTGGGGGATGAAAGGGTTGCCGTGGGGATGTGGAGGAAGCAGAGGGGGTATCTCAGAATCTGATTGGTTCTTTCAGCTCCTTTTCCTGCTGCGTGTCCTAGTGTGTGTGTTTTCCTAAAGAATGTACAGCAGTGTGAGTCTTCAGTCTTTATTCATGGGAATATTGTACTGTATGCCTACTATTCACTACAAAAAGTGAGATAAGGCCCGCTCCATTTACTCTAACCAGCCTAATTCATTGGAAAATAGAATCCTGGTTGTGCTTTTGGATATTAAATGTATTCCAAGTACACAGGGATATTCTGTAAAAATGTTAAATATTTCGATTTTTAATTGATCTGCTTAACTTCGTTAAAAATTACGTAACGGAAGCAGTCTGGCTTTGAAGAGTGTCTTTGTTTTATCAGTAACACACTAGATATATTTCACAAATTAGCTAATTAAGTCACCCAAAGTGGTAACAGTTCTGGAAAAACAAGTGTGTTTTTTTTTTCTCAGTTGTTAATGAGTGCTGCATGTACAGCTACAGGCAGCTGTGTTTGGGCATGGAGGGCACACCGTGTGCAATGTGGTGTGCAATGTGGTGTGCAATGTGGTGTGCAATGTGGAGTGTAATGTGGAGTGTAATATGGAGTGTAATGTGGAGTGTAATGTGGAGTGTAATGTGGAGTGTAATATGGAGTGTAATGTGGAGTGTGTTTGTTGCTGGGAGGTTCTGTCATAGTGTGCCTCCTAGCAATTTGACAGGCACCAGCATCTGCCCCTGAGTCCCCCCCTTCCACATGCCTGCACCCCCCCATCTGTGAAAGGACCACTGCCCTGCTGGTCTCCAGGGTCTCCATATACAATGTGGGCCACTTTGTCAGCCATTTCCCTTGTGGGATGGGACTGTAAGGAAAGAGGCCACCATCACCACCAAAAAATACATGATGATTTCCCATCTCCTTCACTCCCCTCCCCCAAACCAGGAGTAACTCCTCGCTGTCCGGTTTCATATGTACGCTTACTTATACACACGTGTGAGTGTGACCTAAACAAATATCTCTCTTTTTTTTGGACTGGGTTAAGGGGCTAAGAAAATGTATTAATCCCCTGGCTGAACCTTCTACAATCCCATTGTTCTGAGAAGAAGCAGACTTTGGGTTTCATTTTTTCCCGTATTCTGAATTTTTTCTTATTTTTGGAATTTCTCGAGTCATTGGAACCGTGTGAAGTGTGAGGGGGAGCGAGCTTCCCTGTGGCAGGACAAGGAGTGTTTGGAGATCTGTCAGATTAGGGCCTTTGCTCACACGATGATGCCGTGGAGGAGAAGGTCACACTTAGGAGTTACTACTACCCTGAGCTTTGGATAAGGAGACCTCCCAATTGCTCTTGATTTAATTCATCAGCAGCAAGTCAGTTCTATCCAGGAATGTGAGTGAGAATAGCGTGTTGTGTGTGTCTGTGTCCCACCAGTGAGAAGGCCTAGGAACTCTAGAATTGCTGCAATGAGCATATTCCTCGATAATGATCTACAATACAGACCAAAAACGGCACCCCAGAATAACCCCAAAATGTCTACTGGTCTGGTTACCCTCTTCAGCAAGAGAAAGGTATTCTCTGGGAAAGAGGTTTTGGAAAGAGAATAATCATGAAAGCAATCATCTAAATTGAGGGTTCTCCTTCAAGTAGAGTTTAAACAAACTCCTGAGTATACAGTGTAATATGTAGCATCTAATACATGACCGGTTAACTCTTATAGAGGATAATTGTAGCATCTTGTTGGCATAAATGGGTCAGCTTGTGGATGAGGCTGAAGAGTTGAATTGTGGGTAGTTGGAATTGACACTGCTTCACTCGTGCCGTTTTGCGCAGTCACTTGGGAGCTGATACTATAAATTATCAGAATTCAGTTCTAGTTTCGGATAGCCAGCTGTGTTTGCCAGGTTTTTGTTCCAGCTGTGTGAGTAATTAATTAAGCCTAACTGGCCTTTTGTCAGATGCTAAAACAACCATTATGTCTGTTAATGGTTAGAAACCGCATATACTTTAAAACTATATAAAGCCCTCATTTGTCACAACTCTTCAAGCAAAATAAGACAGTGTTTAAATCATTTTTAAATTGTTTGTTTATTCCGGGTACTGGGATGCCAAGTTGTTGATTATTTTCATAATTAATTAATTGACTTGCTCAGCTAGGACTAAAACCACTTTAAATAAAGGGTCCTGGAAGCACAAAGCAGACCACCGCTCTAAATGTCTTATGGGCGTCGTTACTGTAGTGTAGCGATCTTAGTAGCCTAAACCAGTTTGGTTGGGACTCATCTGGGTGTAATTGTGAGCCTGTCTAGAGAAAAGGTTCTGTTGTGATTGACACTGTTTCAGTTGTTTAGTCTAGGGGTTCCTTCCACTGCTACATATTAAATGTTTCAAAAGGTTGGGTGTGTGACGCCCGGGCTATGGTTTCTTCTCATGGATCCTTTAATTTCCTTTCTGCGATGATCTGATTTATTTTTTTGCCTGCTCCCCTGTGAGGCTTGCAGCTTGGTTTGTAGAGCAAGACTCGCTAAGTTTTGCCGTGGTTTACAAAACCCACTGCTTATTCAACTCAGGGATTTGCCAGGACCTCGCCAAGGTAGAGTGAGATTAGTGGCTCGATGTTGCCATATTTCGGCGTGGAAAGACGCTGTGTGTGCATGATGGGGTTTTGCTGAGTTCCTTTATGCTCTGTTTTCTTGGAAGCTAAACTGTGGGCAAGCATGCAGGCAACAGTAACTCTGGATGATGACACAAGGAAAATCGGAACAGAATGAGTCAACATAGATTTGGTAAATCTAGACATACTTGAAATTGGCTTTTTCTGTTACGTGTGTTCTTCAATGGACATCTTGACTTGACAGTCATTGGAGATTACTACCCAGGTTCTCCCCAAGCCTGACGTCAGGGCAAAAGAACCTCAAACATCTGTCTTCTCCATCATAGATGTTGCCATTGTTGGTGCGTAATCACCATGGCTCTGTCCGGCAAAGATAGCAGCCACCCTCTTCGTGGGTATTCATCATCCCCATTTAGCTGAACAGGCTTCCATCACCACAGCAGCAGCAAGCGGTTTGAGCTCAGGTGGAATTACGGAATTTCGGGGAAGGTCGTTTTCTGACAGGTGATGTCGGGTGTTTCTTCTATGTGTATCAAAAAGGAAGCGAAAAGTGATGGGGATTGCAATGTTTTCGTTCAGAGAACCTCAAACGATAGGCACCGTTTCATTGTACTGGTCTGTTAGTGTCTGTAGACTGAATTGCGCTTCAGAATTCAGTTATTTATGCAGTTTTCTTTGGGCCTGTTAAAAAATCTCTTGATGCAACAGAATTACTGTCACTGCTTGTAGCAATGGAATGCCCAAAGCCTAGAAACAAACAATTGTCATGATTATAAAATAATCTTATCACGATTACGTTACATAATGATTATCCGAGTAGGCTTAGGCTTAGCGTTATATTACTCTTTAAATAAACAAACAAACAAGTCAATAAAATCTAAAAATTAAGTTGTCGTGAAACATATCCTGTTCCAGGATGCTCTTAGTAGCTGCAGCACGTTTCTCATTGCTTGTGCTAGTTTTAGCTGAGGTCAGATATTGTAGAAGTTGATCAGGCTAAAAAGCACAAGACATTTGCACAATGTGAGGAATTGGCACAGTCTTACTCCTTTCAGAAATGGAAAACTAATCCATCCTTAAAAAGAAGCTGCTCCAAATGTGTAACCTCCCTCTCCCTTTCTCTCCACTTCTGTCTCTCTCTCTCTCTCTCTCTCCCTCCCTCCCTCTTTCTTTATCCCATCATGTCCCTGTTTGTCAGCAGGGTTGTGTCCTGCAAAGTGTGGTGCCCAAAACCTCCCCGTCTTTCACCACAGTGAGGCAGCCGACTAAAATTAATGTTTGAAAAAGTCTGATAACCAGGAGAAATTAATCAGAACAAGTTGGTTACTGTGGGACACGGAATAAGAGATGGAGGAAAAGACGAGGGCAAGGTTGAGTTAAGACCTGAGAGAAACAGAAAGTGGGACAAATAGGTCTTGTCTTGTAAGGGTTAGGGGTATATAGTTTATATTATAGTTCAGGGGTGTACCTATTAATTTTGGAGCCCCTGACAAAATGTCACCTTGGCCACTCCCACCAAGTCTTGATTTTATGTAGGACCCATGTGACGTTCTGCTCCCCCTGAATCCGCCAGGGTGACTCTGCCCTCCGATTCTCCATGACAGGTTAGATTTCATAAATGAAGCTTCTTATTGATGCCACATTTGTCACCCTCAGCATGTGAACGCCATTACGTTGTGGAAGTACCCTAGCGAGGGTTTGGCCGCCCCCAGCCGGATGAAAGCGATCTGTCCCCTTGCTTGTTGTGGCTTTCAGCACAAGTGCCCAGCCCAGCCCAGCCCGCAGAGCCGAACGTGGGCCTGCTGCCGGGGAACCGCTGCACGCGCGAGATGAAAGCTGAGTTCACACTCGAGTCGGCGTTCAGGAAATGAGCCTCGCTGGGATCGGGTCGGCCCACATTTGGGGATTAAAGAGACTCATCTGTATAATTTGGGTCCTTAGGAAAAGGGGTGGGAGGTGTGTGGGGTATGGAATCCATAAAGTCCAATTTTATTTACCTCACAGGAAACAGGCTGTAATGTCATGCAGCTTGATGTTTCTTTTGTGGGTAAAGTGACAGAGAAGTCTGGGCAGTGCAGAGGCGCACAGATGCGAGCTATTATGCACTGCATAGGAGCTAATTACCGAAAGGAACCCACTAACACAAACTTTGATCACACACAGACGTAAGTGGCTCTGAGTCTGAGTGGCGCTTTAGTGATTAACGCAGTTTTAAAAAAGTGGAGGGAAAACGCATTATTTTTAACCATATGTTTACAGAAAGGCATTAGCTAAACAGATATTAATGGCTGCTTTAAATTTATGGACGGGTTACAAGGCTCGGAGGAATTGCTTGGAAATGACCTGAAATAGAAAGATTCTAAAAATATATTCCTGTTTCCGGAGGACTTTCAGGTATTTTACGAGTGCAAAGCATGGGTTACTGAAGTATAAACATGAAGCAGTAGTTCTTGCCAGGTCCCTTGGTGTAGAACATGTTGGCATTAACCCTTGTTACGCTCAGCAAAATGCTTTCACCCATTACATTAAACGGACACTATCTGCTGTGCCATTTTCCTGTGTCGCATTGTTTTTTGTTTTTCTGTGACGCTTTAGCCTTAGAAATGGAAAACACTAATGGAGGAGAGGATGTAGTTTGAGAAGTGAAGATGATACTTAGCTAGAAAACAAAAACAGCACATCACTCTGGCACCCCCGGGCTTCTGGAGTCCCACGTGGTTCTGGTCCAGCCTGCACTGACTTGATCATCCCGTACGAGCTGTAGGCTCCAAACGGGCTCAGAATGGTGTTAAACCGCAACACCAGCAGCAGCAAGCACAACGCAAACCAACTCTGCGGGCGGCATCAGCCGTGACGACAGTGACAGCCCAGTCCCGTCAAACACAATCAAAGCCTTTTGTGACGATATAAAGGCAACGGGACCCTTTTCACCACATCCAATCACAGATTACTCTGCTGCATTTCCACCAGCACCCCCACAATCGCTAACCGTTCATCACTTTTTTTAATATTGTTCCCTGTCATTCTTCTGCTTTTCAGATTTTTTATTTGGGGGCCTCTTGTAACGGAACCGCTGCCATCGGCGCTTGCAACAGGTAATTAGGTCTCCTGTGACCAGAGCTTCTCAAAGGGGCTGAGACAAAGCCGGACAACGGGGCGGGGAGTGGGAAAAATCCATCGGCTATGGCAAGAGATTTATTTCCAGAAATTGTCGGCCCAGTGATGGGGAGAGCTTGCTGCTTTGGCAGGCGACACTTCAAAATAAATATGCTAAAATGATGGGGGGGGGGGATGCAGGGAGCGATCCAGACCAGAAACCATAGCCTCAGTTGGTTTTTCATTTACCCTGTCACGCAACAAGGCCGAATCACA